>VZRV01002352.1:321831-344428 GCA_013398115.1 Falcunculus frontatus | reverse complement strand
GGCGGGGCGTGAGCTACTCGCGGTGGGCTCTGTCCGGCTCCGGGACTCCTGGTCTCTCTCCCCGTAAGGCTGTGTAACCTCCCGGCTGTTTCAGGGACCCATCTGCAGGACCCTCCCTCTGTCCCATCCCAGCCTTGGTCTTCTTGGCGCCCTCAGCGCCTTGTTCACGCTGCTGTGTGAAGCAGGGGTGGGGGGAGGAAGCATCTGAAGGCCACAGAAGCAGCCGGGCCTCACGAGTGTCTTTCCTGAGCTGGAGGTTTCACCCTCGGAGCGCGCTGCGAATGCTCACCGGGCGGTTCCGCAGAGCGGGCTCGGGAAACGGGGGTAGCGCAGCCTCCGAAACCGCCGAGACAGCGAGGCCTCGGGGCTGCACACCCCGATTTGCAGTCTCCCACAAAAGCTGCGGCTCCCAGGCTTTTCCTGCTTTAGCTTGTAGCGGCCCACGGGTCCGAAGATGGAAACACCGCTGCAGGTAAAAGATGAAGAGCTAATGCCTACCCGATGCTGTCAGACCGATGGTTGGGCTGAGATGGCACGGAAATGTTTAAAGCACTATATTAAAAGAATCTGCCAAAATAAAATTGAATGAAGAATTCTGTGTCACGGAAATACTTCTCTTGCTCAGAAAATAACTCCTTTCCAGGCTTCTAATACTGACCAGCATTAGCCAGCAAAAATAACACAGTCAAACTGCAAGGAAGGCTTGTACTGTTTCATAAATAACTAAATCTTTAGCTACCAAAAATTTGGATGACTGTCCGTAGAATCATAGAATCATTGAGGTTGGAAACGACCTCTAAGATCATCAGCTCCCACTGTTAACCCAGCACTGCCGAGTCCACTGCTTAACCATGTTCCTAGGTGCCACATCCACGTCTTTTGAGCATGTCCGGGGTGGTGATTCCACCAGTTCCCTGAGAGGTCTGTGCCAATGCTTAACAATGCTTTCATGAAGAAATTTCTCATAATATCAAATTTAAACCTCCCCTGGTGCAGCCTGAGGCCATCTCCTCCGGTCCTGTCACTTGTTACCTGGGAGAAGAGACTGACCCCAATCTTGATACCACCTCCTTCCAAGCAGTTGTAGGGAGTGATCAGCTCTCCCTGGAGTCTCCTCCAGGCTAAACAACCTCGCCTCCCTCAGCTGCTCCTCATAGGACTCACTGTCTAGGCCCTTCACCACCTCCATTGCCCTTCCCTGGACACGCTCCAGCCTCAGTGCCTTTCTTATCGTGAGGGGCCCAAAACTAAGCATTCTTGGTGTGGCCTCCCCAGTGCCGAATACAGAGGGACAATCACTGCCCTGGTCCTGCTGGCCACACTATTGCTAATACAGGCCAGGATGCCATCGGCCTTCTTGGCCCCCTGGGCACACGCTGGCTCACACCCAGCCAGCCGTTGACCAGCACCCCCAGGTCCTTTCCTGCGGGGCAGTTTTCCAGCCACTCTGCCCCAGCCTGCAGCACTGCAGAAGGTTGTTGTGACCCAAGGGCAAGGCTGGGCACTTTGCCTTGTTCAGTCTCGTACGTTGGCCTCAGCCCATTGATCCAACCTATGCAAATCCCTCTGCAGAGTCTGATGATAAGGGAATGTAAAGTAAAATGAGTCTATAATAGATCTCTCTATTCCAGTTGTACAGCTTAATGTGTTGGGTGACCTAAGAAACCCACGTCAATCACATTTGCATAGGAGACATAACCAAATAGCTGCACTCTGACACCTGACAAATCAGCCTCCGTGGAGGTGAGTGATTACACAGTTACTGAATGCCAATGGAAGATAAAAAAATAATAGCAACTGTTTGCTTTGAAAAGTAATTTGCTGATGTAATTACTCATCAGTTATCACCTGAGATCATGAACTAACTTAAGTGAGTGTTTGTAAGTCACTGGTTTTAGTGGTCTCACTAATCCAGCTTTGTTTAGTTTTCAAGCACTTTGGGAACTACTTGATAAAATGTGTACGTATATCAGAGTTCATGCATTAATTATATAGCGTTAAGTCATTTTGTGTGTGTGCGCACAAAAGTCTGGAAAGTTTCAGCCTGTGAAGGGGGACACTCGCAGTGTGTACTTGAACGTTAAAAGTATATACATGGCATCTTGAGCTATATTGTAGCCAATTAGGTATTCAGATACCAAAATAAACTCTTGGAAAAGCTTCACCTCACTTCATCTTATGCTAATATTTGCCAGGATCTATTTCCTGAGAATCTCCCTTCTTTTGTTTACAGCAATAGAATCAGGTCAACTTGACCCCAGTGTTTTCATTCCTTGCTATTAATTAACTTTGGAACTAGTATTAAATCTCATTAACCAGGTCACTAATTCTTCTGTTTATTTCACTTGCTGTGTTGAAGATAAGCCTTCTGTGTTATGCCTGGAGCTCAGCTAATTTAGTCTAATGTTATTTAAAATAGTCTAAAATGAACAAAAGAGGGAAATGTTTCAGGAAAACTGAAACCAATTTCTCAAAAGCAAGAATTTCTGAACAATCCCAAGAAATTGCTCACATCAGTGTAACTCTGCATGTCGACCTGCAGACCCATGAGTTTAAATGTATTGAACTCCAGACTCCTAACAATAGTGTCTTGTGGTATTGCAGAATTTTATTTGTAGGGGTTTTAGGCAACTATCAGAATGTTCTACTACAAAAAGGTCCATACAAAGTTACAGACCGCTTTTCTAAGAGATAGTAATTGTATTCCTGCTTTCCTCAAACTACATAGTACTAATGGCATAGAAAACCAAATTTTAAATTTTTTTTCAATATTCAGTTCACAATGGCACCCTTGCTGTAGCCCTTCTGTCACTGGCTATTACCTCTTGTAGTACAAATAGGCCAGTAAAAGCTAATGACAGATGAGAATAACGCTTGTCAGTAGAGACACTGGTGGCAGTGGGCAGCTCTAGACAACTTTCAGGTTCACTACAGATAAACCATGGCATTAATCTAATTCATAATCATAGTAATCATCATCTGTGTTCACTCCAACACTGGAGGCCTCATTGGGTTTCATTTTCTTTCTGTCCTCTTTTCCTCTTTCCATGGAAGACAGATTGTTTTCACACTGCTGCAGAATCTTCTTGGATGACATCCAACTTTCTCCTCGGCTTTGTGCTGGCGCTGCACACTGCCCTCCCCGGACATCCGTCCCTTTGGCCACCAGTGCTCTTCTGGTTCTGAGAAGGTCACAGGTGCAGTTCCAAGGGTTTCCATCCAAATACAGATGACGAAGACGAGGCAAATACTCCAAGACTTTGCGATCTAGGAGAGATATCTTGTTATTCCGTAAATTTAAAACCTGAAGCTGTTTCAAGTCCTTCAGCTCTTGTTCTCCAACATCCTCTATGTCATTTCCTTTTAGATCCAATCTAGCAAGGGTGTCTGGAAGTCTGAATAAAAATAAAATAATACAAAAGTGTTATGTTCATCATACTGTTTTTGTAAGTGGTATTTGGTGGTGGGTATTTGTCCAGGCACATATGATGTACTAAAAAAAAGCTATCACTGAAAAATGCAGTCTTCTGCTAAAAAAGATGTTCATATTGGGTTTGGGTTGTGTTTGTTTATTTGTTTGCTCGTTGTTCTTTGTTTTTATGTTATAGGTGTACTGTCTGTGCACCCTAGAACTGTTTTCTCAAATTACTGCAGTTTTGACCCATACTGACTGTTCATGCAGCTGAACTGAACTGTAGTCCTGTGCTGTACTATGAAGAAAATTAGCTGCTTAATTTACTGTCAAGTTTAAAAATGCTTTTTGTACTCTTCAATGCCAATGACCAAACTATAGCACCATGAAAGATCAAAAGTTTAGACAATCGTGGCAACACTGCTCCTTCAAGTACTTCTATATATGATTTGTTTCAAAACATTTTTTGTTCATAAAGAATTAGAATTTTTCTTCCATTTTGTTCTCCTGCTCCCATCAGACTCAAACATTAATCATCACAGCAGTAGTTCATCTGATGATAATCGGTTAAGAAATCAGCAACAGGGAAAATATAAGTGCTTTCTGACAGTCTTTTTAGATAGTACTTTTAAGACTTAGAACTGGTTACATTTAGAAGAAGAGAAAAAGCTGATAATCTCTGGATATGATACTAGACAGGTCAGTATAATTCTTATTTTCATATACATTACAAATTTATATTAAAATACTTTAATTTCAAAAGTCTTGCTCACCTATGACTTTTTAATTTCCCTCTGTTGTAGTTAGTGACAAATGCTTATCAGAAAAGCATTGGCATGGAATATCTTTAATAAAATTAATTTGAAAGTATCTTAGAAATCACCTTACTATGGTAGTATGCAAGGTGATGAAATTAAGAGTCAAGGTTACAGATTTTAAGGAAACTTACTGACTGAAACTCTCAGGGAAATTATAATAATACTGCCAAGATCTATCTAGAATAGAACAGCAGACAACTACAAAGGTACCTGGTAAAGGCTCATGGGATAGTTTATCTCACTGTAATGATATGAGATACCTTTGAAAATCAGTAAGAGGGTACATCGTGACCCTCACTGACCATTTTTTGTGAAACTGACTTTGAACCTCTTAAGCTGAAAGATGGTTCCCAGATTTGTGAAAACCCGACAAGTTTAATGTTACTATTTCAAGAGCAGGGCAGTTCTGTATTGTGCTGTTTTTCCTGTTTGAGATGAGAATTTAATGTATTGAATAGTGATTCACTTCACAAAATCTGACCTTACCAAATGCTTGTGACTGCAATAAATCTGTTTTGAAACCTAACCACAGACAATTATAGTTGCCCAATATGGCACTATAACGTCAGAAGGGTACTCTGGGGTAAAACCCTAGTGCCACTGATTTCAGAGGCAGTGGGAAATCACCCAATAGGTTTATCCAGACTGATTATAGTCCAATGCCTGACCAGCAAGTCCTTAAACCTGTGAAGAGTTTTATTGTACTAATGTTAGACTTAAACTTTATGGCTATATTGTTTGACTTCAGGCTGTGTTGATCTAGAAAAAATAATGCCACTGAGTACATGACGGGTGACCCTGCAGCTGGAAGAGGAGCCGTGCTCACTCGGGAGCTGATCATGGCAGCCAGACTGTGCTACTGCCACTCTAAGGAATATCATCAGAATCCTCCCTGCCTTTTCACCACACCCTGTAGGATTTTATGAGATACAGGTCTTCTCTAAAAGTCCTGAAAATACTTGGACTTGTGCATTATTTTCTTCTCAGAAAAGAAGAGAAAGAAGCTTTCTTTCTCCTTGTTTCTGCCAAAAAGCTGCTAAGACCTATTCACTTTAGCATATCAATCATATTTTTTAACCTTTGATACCTGATAGAGTTCTCAGATAAAAGTCAAAAGTGATAATTTTTTTTCTGTATATCCATGCGGACCTGGTCATCATCAGACAATTAAATTAAGTACATAGATTTTATATCTTGTCATTTTCTTCACCTCTTTTATGCTTACAGCCCTCCCTGGAAATCTGTATTTACTGTTGGAATGAAAGGTCCCCAATATCTCCTTAGAAGTCATACTGTTAAAAGGCTAGTAGAGAACTCCATGCTGTTAATTCTCTTGACTACGAAGGTTGTAAAATAAGATGGATTAGACGATACTAAAGCAACTAGAAAGCATTAAACATTCCTGTCAAGCTAGACTGAAATCAAATATTTATACACCACTAAATCACTTTCTGATTATAAAGCTGTTGCCAAATAGATTCAAATGCTAAAGGACATGATGCTAAATGAACTGAAATTTTACTGCATTATTTATTTAGGCTAGTTAAACCTGTCTACAAGCCATAAAAATAAAGTTTAACAGTCCAGTTTTGTTAAAGAAGTTGCTGTTAATGGAATTACTTCACTATTTTTATGCCATCTTATTGCACAGCTTTTTATAATAATAAAATTGCCACTTTTATCAGAACAGCCACCATTTGGCTTAATATGCCATCTCTGATAATGGCCAGTTCCAACACCCAGATGAATGTGAGAGATCCTCTGAGCAGAGCATTAATGGACACAGTGTGCCCAAGGGATGTTTCTTCTGTGCTCTGTTGACTGGAATTTTTCTTATAGCCTGAAGCTGGAGACTTTATATGCATTCCAAATACATTGTAATGTGTGAATTTAATGAAGTTGAGAATGCCAGTATCACTGAAAAGCGCATTCTTTTTGATCAGACTCAGCTCCCAAAATCTTAATATTTTAGCAATAATAAACTTGGTGTGGTTTGGTAGAAACATCAGCTTTAAATTGCTATCTGTTCTTTTTATCAAATGCTCTATTATTTTTCTTTTGTGGGGGCAGGTAAATCTAAGTAGCAGTATAACCTTGGTAGTAAGTCTGTTACATTCTCCCAGCAGGTTCTCCTTAGTGGTGTGCTAATTAAAAAAAGTGGTCTCACTGGCAGGGAGAGATGCAAAATGAGCAGATGTAATGAGAGCAGCTCTACTTCTACTCTGAGACTGTTAACAGGAGTGCTAATTAGTGCTAGTTACAACAACGGGTTTACGGTATGGACAGACTTCTACCATGACTGGGTCTGAATACCAGTTTTTGGCTCTCATTCTCATAATGCAAGGAAGGAGAGATGACACCTTGGAACCAGCTGTCCTGAGATTCACTTGCCTCAGCGGAATAGAACTGAGGAGATTCTGTTCCAGTGCCAGATTGGAAAGCTGCGCACACTGCTGGAGAGCTCCCGCCTCGAACGTGCTGACAGCGTTGTTGTCCAGAAACAAGTGCTTCAGGTCTTGGAGTCCTTGAAAGTCCTGTGCTGTCACCCTTTGAATCAGGTTATCGCTGCAGTCAAGTTTCTGCAGCCTGCCAGGCAGCCTGAGGGGCACAGTGTGGAGCCGGTTCTTAGAGAGCTCCAATGTTATTAAGTTAGGAAGAAGCTGGGCACCATCTATTGACGTCAGCTGATTTTCTGACAGAAGGAACTCAGACAGGTTTTCTAGGTGTTTCACATCTTGAAGTCTCACCATTTTTAGTTGGTTTTTCTCTAATTTTAGTGACAGCAGGGATTTAGGTAGGTCAAGAGGCACTTTTGTCAGAAAGTTATCACTTAAGCTGAGGAAATGTAGACTTTGGAAAGATGCAAAGAAGTTGGTTGGGAACAAATTCAGTTTATTATTAGCCATGCTCAGATGCTTCAGCCTAGGAAGCCTAAGTGGTGCAGACACAGATTCCATGTTGTTGCCATCCAGGATCAGACTTTGTAAATTGTAAAGGGAAGAAAATGCACTCGGAGGCAGAGTTGCAATCAAGTTGTTCCGAAGATCGAGCACCCTTAGTTTCATCAAACCTGCAAAATCAGATGCATGCAGAGCACTGATGGAGTTATCAGCGAGTTTTAAAATTTCAAGGCCAGATGGGAGAAAGGTGGGTATTTGCTTTAGCTGATTTTTGCAGAGTTCCAGGGACTTCAAGGTACTCAGAGCTTTGAAAGTGTTGTTTTCTATTGATTCTGTGCCACTGCATGACAGGACCAGCTCTTCAAGGACTGACATTCTCCTGAAGTCAGTAAACTTAAAGAGAAAAAAAAAATTAATATGACAGTACATTTATAGATATCCTCACTGGTTACTCCTTCTGGATGCTCGGACAATTGCTAGTATATGCTGAAAACCAACATATTTAGAATGAGAAACTAAGATAAGTTGTAATGGTAGAGGTATTACTATAGGTACCTGTGGCTTGCCAGTATTTACTTACATTTCTAGAATTTTGTGGTTTAAATCTGTGCTGTGTCAGGTTTTGTGCAACCACATAAATTTGAAGAAGGAATATTCCTTTTATTTCCTCCTGGTGGATAGCCTATATAAAATGGAAAGCTAATATCACCAGTGGCAGAAATCTTTGCAGACAGTAGATGGTTGTTAATGTTCATTGTGCTCAATGGTGCTTGCTAGGGCAGTTTTGAGTTCATGATACAGCCATTTCCATACATCAACAACACTGCCACTGCAGCGTGTATTCCCCAGAGGGAGTACACATGGATATCTTTACCTCTTGCTACTGTTTTGGCAGAAAACTAAAATCTGACACTTTTCTCTACCCCACGATCTCCTTTTTTAAAAAATAAAAACCTCACATATTAAGATGACCAAACCAAAAGTGTCAGATCAACCTGGCCCGAAAAATCACCTCTGTGGAACAGATTGTTTTTACAGAAACTTAGTTTTTATTAGTTGGTAATAAACAGGTGCTTTACAGTGGTAAATGGTACTTAGATGTTGACTATGACTATAGTATCAAGAGGCAAACAATTGTTTCATTATTTTTCTGCTCTGTTGGAACGTGCTTGTTTACAAAGCTTGCCATCTTGTGTCTCAAGTTAAAGCAGCAAACCTGAGTGAATCTGGCAGCTTTCTCTAAGCTGAGATAGGAGGAAGCATGCAGTTAGGGTGAGCCAGGGAGTTCCCCAAGCACACCAGTTGCTAAAACTGGTTTTCTGAAATTGACAGATATGCTTCCCATTGACCTCGGTGACTGAGTCTTAAAAAATCATTTATATGGGAATCTCCCTAAAAAAGCAAGATGAGCAGGTGTTCTGCACAGGAGTGGTGGGAAGTAGTGTCCTCATCTGTTTTCCCTTCCCATGTCCAAAAACATCTCACTACAGGTCTCAGGAGTACCACGCCAGTAAGAGATGCTAAAGTAACACTATATTCTTCAAGCTATTTACCCCAGGGCTTTGTATCTTACTCTCATTAGGGGAAGCTATAAAGCCTGTTCTACGGCATAACCCCTCATCCCAGTCAGGAATCTGCATGGAGGGCAATACAAGTCCTTTTGCAGTACGGGTGCTGGGTGGTAATATTGTTCTATAATCCTGGTTGGATACATTTGGCTATCATACTTGTGTAAGTGAAATCGGTTCATAAAGCTGACTGTTAAAAGATGCCTTACAGCTTCATTTGTCCAACACTTGCACATTTTTGGGCTGTATCTCTTTATCTCAGCTACAAACTCTGCATTTAACTTCCATTAAAATTAAAGCCCGCACAGCTGTGAAAGATGAGTCAGATTTCGTTTTGCTGTGGTATCCTTAGTTTATCTTTCTGATTAATTTTATTCTGTCTTGCAAAGCAATTTCTGAACTGCAAAATTTGATATGATTAGTGAGAGAGTATAGATATAATACTATACTATACTAGATACAGTATAGATATATATATATAGATATATGTAGGAACCTCTATTGAAGGAGGTTTCTCCACCAATTATATTTAAATTCGAAGAGGGAATGTACCTCCATTAAAAACCTTTTATTCCCAACAGTAAATAACAAAGTAGTCCAATTTATGTACTTTTTAAAATATAATGCGGTGTTTTCTGTATATATAGCTATATAGCAATATCAGAACTGCTGATGTCCAGTTTTGGTCAGGATTAGGAAGGTGATCTTGTACATAGGAAAGAGCTGCATTGGTCAAGAGCACAAAAACGTAATCACATGTAATTATAAAACCATCTTATGGAAATTGAAACAATTATGAACCTTCACAATTCAACAGATTTTCTCCTATAAATTCAAAAGCAATATTTTCTGCTTTTCCTCAGTTGATTTCTGTATGTCTCTAAGAGGCTTAATTTTCATCTTATTAAGTGGCAGAGAGCTACATGAAGGTCAATGTACAGACATTTACTCTGTAATGATGTTAGGCTTCTTAATGTGGATTATTATAATTTCTGTTTTCCACCTATTTGGTATGCTTTGCTAAGCTAAGTGACCATGCTGTTTTGAGACTTAAACATTTATCCATGCTTTTACAAACCACCTAATCTTTTTAATATGAATCAAGACATGTTTGAAAGCCCACCAGCTCTTTCTTTTTGCTAGGAAGTGGTGTTTTATTCTCTAACTGGATTGCCTATAAAGTGATACTATTATAGTTTCATATTTTAAAACATTGGTCTCTTGAAAGTGGATCTAATATGCTGTTATTTTAATGCAAACATTTTCAGGAATTTGTCATTTTAATTACTTTTTCTTTTTTCACTTTTCAAGTTGCTGTGTGTGACCTGGGATTTGTTATAAGCCGTTTTTTTAAAAGTCGCCTATCCTTGAGGGCAAAGAAGATGATTTTCTTTTAGCAGATAAAACCCCACTTATTAATATAGTTAGAAATAACTAAACCTTAAAATGAGAGTAAACAGGTTATAGTTGATCTTCAAACCAAGGAGGAAGCAGAAAATACTGAAAAAAGATGCTAAAATTAATCTAGTTTTGTCTATGACTTTGTTTATAGCAAACCCCAGGCTGTAAAATTACCAAAAGCAAAAATCCCAGCAACTGTTTTCAATGCTGATCAACTATCAAAACAAATACAAAACTGACCTGTGTAAAAAAAAATTACTTTCTTTCTTTTTTTTTCTGTAAAACAGACTGGATTCAGTATCCAAAAATATATTCTTTTAAAATTATTATTTCTTCACAATTTAAATAATAATCAATGCAAATTAAGGTGCAGAAGTAATTGAAACAATATTTTTTATTCTTCTGAGGCACCTAATTGCCAAATCACAGTATTTGTTAGTGCTTACATATAGAAGTCTCAGGGAGGTCAGCTGAGGGAAGTCTAGGCTTCCATTCAACTTCTTTAGGAAAGTGTGTTATTTTCTCTATGAGTAAGTAAATAAAGGAATTTTAAAAACCAAGCAAATAAAAAAAACCAAATCAAACCAGCCAAACAAACAAAAATCTCACACCAAAACCCTGAAGTCCTATAGAGTTCTTTCAGTGCTTGCAGACATGTACTTTACAAGCAGACATGTACTTTACAAGCAGACATGTTTCCCCAAGCACTATAATATGTGCCAGTGGAATTGCTCAGCTGTGTAAAATTAAGCACAGGTATTTATGATGTCAAAACCTCAGAAGTATAATTTTTTTCATGGGAAAAAAAAGTAAAAAATATATCCGAAGACCCCGTATAATCACAAGGAAACAGCCTACATAACTACAGGAACATAGCATGAAAGGACTTTTTTCCTTTCAGTGCAAGGTCAGTAGTAGCAGTAAGGCAGACTTGTAGCCAGTGGAATTAATGTATAAAGTGAAAAACTCTCTTCTTAGATGGTTTCACACACCATCGGTTTTGAATGGTCATAAAACTCTTATCCCACCACTCCATTCACTTACATCCAACATTTAAATGCCTTATGACACTTGTCTTTTGCTCTAGTCGGAACCTAAAGGCCACTTTACTTGTAACTGAGGAGTTGCTGACAGGCACGGACAACTAGCCTAAGGAATGGAAAATGGTTCATCTTATCTTGGAAAGAAAATAATGAGGGGGAGGAGGGAAGAGTTTGCACAGAAAACGTATTTCCTAATACAGAATTCATTTGACAAAACTTTTGTTTGCCTAGAGTATAGCTAAATCACACCAATGTTTGACTCTTGTGGGTATGTGAGATAAAACAAGAAAACCAAAGATATTAGTAGCGGCTAAAAGAGTAAACTCTTTCTTAGAGGAAAGCTGTACAATCACTGACTATTTCTCAGTGGACAACAGGTATTCCAAATGCCACTATAATCTGTCTGTTTCATTTAGTCCTGAGAGCACAATCAAAGATGCATTTCAGAGCAGTTAAATTCTTTGTAAGAGAAAATGTGCCTCATTTGAAGTGCACATTTCTTGTTATTTTTAGTAAATTGATACACAGTAAGCATGTGTAATACAGTGGTTATATTTCTTTTATGTCCATCTATACAAAATGAATTTATTAAATAAAGATATTTCAGGGTAGGAAACAAAGAAGCACCATTCTAGAGTGCAGTGCAAAATGAGCATAAGCTGATGCCTTTAATAATGCAAACCAGTGATGCCTCAGGACACCCAGAATAAACTTTTTCAATAGCACAAATAGCTGGCAGCTTTGGTTAGAAGCTGCTCTCATTTTTGTGAGTTATTAAATAGGCCTGGCATTGTTTTTAGAAACATCTCATGCTGTGCCTTAGACTCAACTTATTCCTTCTGCCATTTCTAATAGCAGTTGTACCTGACACTTGCAGCTCCAGAGGGGGGGAAAGAGCTTCAATTTCATTCATTAGGGAAATTATTCTAATGACATAAAACCTTTCATTTTACTGTGAAAAAGTATTATATTGTATCAAAAATAGCAAAAGCTTTTAACAGGTTAAAAACTTACTCTGAAAGTCAATGATTATTTGACCGTATATAAACGAAGTCAATCTTTGGCTGCTAGTTGTAAAATACTAATTTTTTTTGAGTTTCATACAAAATATCATTGTGACAGCATGAACTAGTGCTTAGAGACTGCAGGAACGTGAAAACACTACAGGAATATATTTACATATCCTTAAAGAATAAGTAAAAATAAAACCAGATCTGGCAGCACTTCATCAGTTTTTAGAACATGGAATGAAATTTTCTCCTCACTAGATGCCACCACCATCTGGGAAGTCCAACTTTAAGTTACAGTGCACTACAAAAAGTACTTTCTCTGGATTTTTTTTACCTGGAGTTGTTTAATTTTGCTGTGGCTGATGTAGAGTCTCCTGGTGGTAAAAGGAATCTCTCTGGGGATCTCTGTAGCTCTGTAGCATTGCACTGACTGGGCAGGGTCACAGCTGCATCTTCTTGGGCAAGTGGTACTTAGAGCACTGTGAAAAGACAAGACGACTAAAAGGTAAGATAAATACATCTTCCAAAACAGGAACTCTGGAATTGCATCGGCGACATACAGCTTGAATTAAGCACCAAAGGCCTTTTATACCATAAAATCTGATAAAAGGATATCTCTGGATTGTATTTTATCCCAGTGAAAAAACAGCAAAAACAATACCGTAATTTGCCTGGGTTAAAATGTTGGCAGGCATTACAAAGAGTGAGAAACTTAAACAGTGATAAGGTGCCTTTACATTTGTAGGTATGTGAAATTAGTGTTATTTATTACCTGACAGCTAATCTGCAAACATCCATATTATCTTCGGTTTCCTAGTTTTGTTAAATGTGACACCATGGAATTAGTGGAGAAAAGATAAAGAGCTGTTTTATAGTGGGGCTGTAAAACCTTTGTATCTTCTGTGACCCAGTATTAGAAACAGTAAAAACACAACTACAGCCAACACTGAAGCTTTTTTGCTCTTCCTCTTGCATTATTCAGACCACCACCCAAAACCTCAAAACTCAGGCAGCTACTATTTTAAAGCTAAAATATTCTATTAATTTTCTCAATATCTATGGTACAGCTGAGTGCTGCTGGTTGGACAAAAAATTACCTCTTCTTGTGTAATTCCCATAAATCAAAATTTAATTATTCTCGTATTTGAAAATTATAAATGGGAAATGCTTGAAAGCATTTAGTATAAATCAAGTGGTAGATAATCAATAAGACCTATTTAGTCCACGACAGACGGAGAACAGAAAGATTCCCCCTAGAGTTTTCTCTGCTTATTAGTGCTTCTCTGACATATCTACTAGCTGTGCCAGCTGGAGATGTAAAGTTTTGAAAGGCATATGGTTTATTTGTGATTATTTTCCTTTGCACTCAAGAAGTTTACAACATACAAACCAGAGTACTTTTGAAACCTTTGTATCTTATCACACTGATCTGCTTTGCGCTGCTACCTGCTTGACTCTATCCTCTCCATCATATCTTCAGGAGGAGCTAATCCTGTTCCTTAAATGCAGAACTAGGCTAGTTATTTTTCCAAGCAGAAGATATCTTCAAGTTGATTTGACAAATGGATAAAAGAACTGGGGGCAGTCTTTGATGGGAATGCCTATTGGATGCAGCTGGGCTTACACTGGACAATTGCCATATTCCTTCCTGGAGATCCTTCTGTCTCCTTAATCCTCTATACTGCGAGTGCAGAACTGCAAGCCAGCATCTGCTAAACCAAGCAGCAAGAGCAGAAACCTTTTCTGAAAGCAGCCTGTGAAACTGGCATGTTTAACAAGCTATGCAGAAAAATCCTGCCTGACTTACGCCATAGTGACACTTAAGCAAAAATGAGTGGGCGGGCAGCTTTAGCAACTGTGCATTAAAACAAGTGTTTTAATGTATCTCAATCTAGGGTTTGAGACCTGGCTTGTGGCTTTGACTTATTTTTTCCCCTACAAGAGTCAAAGTATTTAGACAAAAGTGTAAATCCTTTCTGCATACTGTCAGCTACTTGTGCTGTATTTCTGTGATTCCGTCTTTCCACTGACTTGGGTTTAAATTCTGATGCAACTAAGACAGTAATGCTCAGCATTCTGTGTAGAAACTTGTCTTCCTTAAAAATGTCATCAAAACCCACTGCTTTCTGCTCCTGGAGGGTCAAAAGAAATGAAGATCCAACCCTATGGTTGCAGTTCAGAGCTCTAAAGTACTTCAGAGTCAGTCTGCAAATCCCTGTAAGAGCCATAGATTGCATCCTTCCCTATTTTGTAAATTTTAGGTCAGTCAGTTGATGTCAGAGTTCCCAGCTGTGGTTACAAGGTAATTGCACCATAGTAAGTTGCAATATTATTGGCTCTTGGCATTTTTGTGTAATGTCTCCATGCTTGGTCTTTTCAAACTAATGATAGGAAATGTTACTGGTTTAATAGTCCATTTCCATTATATTAACAACGATTATTTGAGAATGATGTTATGTATCCATTAATTTCTCATATATGTGTGCTTTTGGCAGCTAGGTAATTTAAAGTGATAGCTATAAAAGATGATGTCCTATTAAACCTATTCTGTACAAATTCTCACACAAGAGCTGATGACTTTGCTTTTGCATAAAATCATGACCTATGGGGGTTCTACTGACTTTAGGAGACCTGATGGCAACAGAACTCATATGGGACTGTATGAGCATAAGCTTAGGAGGAAGTTGTGAGCTACACAACAATAAAAAACCCCAAAAAACCAAAACCAACCCCCTCAAAAAAAAAAGATTTATAAACATTCCAGAATCTCTGTACTGGACATGCCTGCTGGCCCATGAGTTGCACAGCTCCACAGTGTGATGTTAAGAAGGTGGATCACTGTGGCCATTTCCTGCCAGCAGTTTTTATGCAAACTCTCCCCAGCTTTTGGTGGGGATTCCTGTGCAGGACTAAAGGCATAATATGCCAGTCCATCACTCCTGTGTCAGAAAGAATGAACGATAGCCCCCAAACCTGCCTGTATGAGAAGTCCACCCCCTCTCCTAGATGGTATGTGCTTTACCAAAGGTAAACACTTCCGATCAAAACCTGCTAAATCCCAAGTCCGTGTCAGACATGGTTTTGTTGGCATCTAATATGGATATTGATTAAATATACTGGACAAATTTGGATAAAGCATAAATTTGATTTGCTGGAAGTTAGATCTTTCAGGGTTGGTGCTTTTATTTCAGATCTGAAGTAGGGCTCATAAAGGACTGTAAAGTTCAGTCATTTTTTCCCAAATATATCAGTAAGCCAAATAAAAATATTCTATTTTTGTACAAGCCTTGCCTCACGCAGTATTTCAGCAGTACTAGTGTATGGGCCTTTTCTTTCTTCACCAAAGTTACAGGTTTGAGAAAAGCACACATATTTATGCCAAGATTTAATTTTTTAACCTAAGATTTAGAAAATGACATAAAAGTAAGATGACATTAAAATGGGAAGAATGAACCAGCAAAACTCATGTTATGGAGTGTTTAGAAATGTCTGAAGAAAGCCCATAAAACCTGCAGGTGGATCCCTTGTAATGTACTTGATGGCACAGACCATGCAAGGGAAGATGCTGTCTTATCACAAAAGACATGGAGAAGTTGAGCTCCTGCAGTTTGGGTGTCCCTTGCCTTTAGAAAGGAAAACTTGAAGCAAAAGACCAGTTTAAGGCTTGCACAGGGCACGGATAGGAGCTTGATCCCTGAGGGATGTCACAAGCAGAAGGAGTTTGGCAAGTAGGAACTGCTAAGTGATGGCGTATGCTCTAAAGAATCCCTGGCATATTTAGGTGCCATATGCTATCAAGTGCCTGCCACTGAGTACATGTGAATTTATAATTATTTTTTGCTGGAGGTTTTCAATTTGGATTTGGACCAGTCTTTCACAGAGGCAGCAAATGACATTTGTCTGCTGCAAAGGTTACCTCCAGTCAAGCACTTCTGTCTAGAGTGGATCAGGCTGCTAAGGGAAACAATCATAACATTGTTTTTCAATATGTTATGCTTCCCTTAATCAACTGTTGAAATATCCTGAAATGCTTTACAGAAGTGTTTCCTAAACAAAGAACCTCAGAGGGTTACACTGAATCAAGGATGCCAGCCAATGGATTCTAGGCAAATTAATAAGACCTAATTAATATACAGGTTATAAATTTATAAAAAATTATTTTGTGTTTTAATCTTACAAAGTAGAATTTCACAAAAACAATCAGAGACCCGTTTGGAAAAAAAAAATCTCAATCTTCTTAAGCCAAGAATTTTGTAGAACTATTTTTTATCCATTTTCATAGTATATGGAGAAGGAGTGTTTTAACTCCAGGCAAGGTCATCTTCATACACTGGAAACAGCTGCTGGATGAGTTAAAGCAGATTTTTCTTCCACACAAAAAGGTAGGTTTCCTTTTCTTCTTCCATGCTGGCAACATAGAGGAGATGCAAGTGATAGCCCCTTAGGAATTTCTCGCATTTCGCTTGTCCAGGGCACATTTGCATTCCAGAGGAACTACCAAGGTGAAACAGATTGAAAAGAATGAAATTTTGTTAAACAGAAATTCACATATTGAGGAGTTTTAGTCATTGCCAGTTTTATGAGTGCTGAGGGATTCTAGCCCAGATCTAGGGCAGATGCCCCACAAAAAACAACCCACCTGGAGGAGGTCAATTTAAATTATTTTGTACACATATGCTACTAATGATGCTGTAACTGGCCTTCAAAGTATTGTAGGCAATGGCATCCACTTGATGGAGGAAGGTTTTTCATTAATTGAGCCACAGAGAGCTCTGCTTATGAAACCAGAGATTAGGGTATGGTATAACGACAGTTTCCTATTAACGACATTACAAGTAATTCCCAAAAGAGAATGAAGAGAGGGGAAATAAAGAGGGTATATCTGATGGCTGAGTCTGTTCTCAGCCTAGAGTTAAACACACAGGTCTTTTGTATGTGAACAGTTATTCAAGATCTGTAATTAACGTAGGTGAGATCATGTCTTGTGCAGTACCTCCTAAAAGTAAAGTGGCAGGGAAGGATTATCCAGTCGATAAGGGAACCAAAAAATCAATGGAACTTTGCTAGTCCTGTAGGAAGTAGATTAGTTCTGGCCCTTCCATTTCCTGTGAATATCTTTGGCTTTTAAAGCAGCCTGCTCATAACTAAGCATCCAACAGAATCAGAATGGAGCTAAAACTGTAAAAATTGTCTGCTGTTCAAACTGCAAGGCCCAGGACTCTGAAACAGCAGTTTTCTAAATTATACACACTGTGTGCATAGAAAGAGGGTTTAATTCTTGCATGCTGTAAAGCTGAACATTTTTGGCATGTGTTTTATTCATTTGTTAGAAAAAAACAAAAATTCAGAATGAAAATAGCTAAGCATAAGTGTATACATAGAAATAAGCTTGAGACTAAGATCACAATAGCACTGTAAAAAAAGAAAAGGTGGTCTGAAAAGTGACTTGTGAGACCAATATGGAGTGGATGTTCAAAATAGTTGTCAGTAAACTGTTGCACCCATGGACTCACCCATGGACTGTAAAATGCAGCCAACTATGAACTATCTAGGCCTGCAAGGCAGGAATCACCTGAAATGTAAAAACTAAAATCTCTAGGGTTTGTTAGCAGAAATTTTCTGTAATTACAACTGAAAATGTGTGGCCCTTCAAGTATCAGTGCAGGTGGACAACTCCCTTCTCTCTTTCAGAAAGGAGCGTGCTTCAGAAAGGCACATTCTAATCATCTTCACTAACTTCTTTTAGGACAGGAAAATCTTGCTTTACCATCTCTTATTTTCTCCCATACTTTGATACTGCAAGATATTACCCATTTTCTCTCCATTTCCCCTTTGGTGTCCCTGCTTGTGACTGCACAACCACATACACAATCAAACCACGCAAGATGCTTCAGCACAAACCACACAGGAGGTGGCCTTGACATGTGCAGGCGCTGCAGCCTGGCACGCACAGCTGGGCAGCTGCAATTACAGAGGATGAACTGACCCTCATGTGCAAACACATGTGTTTATATTGTAAATTCTTTGTGCAGAGGCTGGGGCTAACCAAAGGTTTGCAGAGTATCTCACACAACACTTTCCCCCCACTAGGCATGGACAAATCTACAGCAGTGGAGATGTCAATCCAAGTAATTATTTTTAACTTTTGATTCAGGTATTACTTTGGATTTTTTTTTTTTTTTTTTTTTGAAAAGATGTCCTCCTCATGCTTAAGGTCATTTACTCTTTAAGTTCGAAGTTAAGTTTTCAGATAATTAATTAGGTACTCCAGTAATCAGTGAAAGTGTGCAGGTTTAAATTTATGAAGGACTGTTTGTACTCAAATGTACTTAAGAGCGGTGTAACGAGAAGATCTCATGTTCTCTATATCTTGTCTAAAATAATTGAAATTATGTACATAAATTATAAGTGGAGGAATTACCTGGTGATTAGCTTCACCAGCTCTATCACTTCATAGATAAGGTCAAAGGAGCGGATCACAAAACTTTTGGTGAAATCTCTGACATTAAAGGAAGAAAATCCAAATTCTTCTTGACATATAACTTGCTTCAACTATTTGATTGTTAGAAATGTCCCTTGTAGAAAGGATTCTCACTGCTAGACCAGCTGACTCGGACTACTGCTGTTCTTTATATGTTCTTCAATTATTTTGTTGATATTATCAAGGTGTAGTATGCTATAGTTTACTCTAAATTGATTTAATCTAATTGAAGGCCAAAACTACGAACCTTTCTTAGGTTCAATTCCATAATTACTGCACAGCTTCTTTACAGAACAGATCTATGGTTGCTCTGGTGGATTTTGGGAGGGATTTCAAGGGTAACTGGAATTGATCAGAATTTTCTAGGGGATCTGCAAGCATAGTTTTGAGATAACTAAATTATTCATGTGTTTACCCTTAAAAGAAAGAGATACTTGCTTTTACTTTCAACCCTTCTTTTACACAATATTTCTGGTGGGGAATATAAATAGTAGCTAATGATAGCTGTGTTTACTGATTTTCTTTAAAATATAAAGCATTTCTTCTCACTTATCCATAAGCCAGCATGTATTAGACAGATATGCTGCAGTTAAGCTTCTAAAAGGATTGTATTTGAGAAGCTAATCTTTGAGTGTAATAAGCAGAGACAAAACCTTGTTTGAGCGGTGAAATGTAAGGACATGCAAAACAAAGGTAGCACTGATAAGGGATGAAAGAATTAAAAGTAATGACCACAGAACTCTGATACCACTGTAGATAAAGACAGTTATAGATAAAGTGAGACTAACCCCTAAGCTAAAGGAAAAGGATACTAAAAACTTGGGAATAACTGATTCTTTAAAAAGAAACAGTCATACATAAATTACATAATGTTTAAGTTTTTGAAGGCAGTATTTACTATAGATATGTTACATAGTAACGGTGGAAAACTTCTCCTTATCTCAAGATAAGGAGATACTGTTCAAAGCAATGATAGAGATATATGAGCAGAAACTGCCAATGTTTGGCTAAGTGATACATTACTGTTCCATTAAAAAAAAGGCAAAAAATGTAACATAATTCTATAGGTACTTCTCCAGTGCGGTATCTTCCAGACTCCAAGCCAAAGCTAACATAAAAACTGATAGTCCTGAAATAATTAATTCTCTTGTGTGGCTGAAATAATTTAAATAATAAAAATAGTTTAGCTTTTGATCCAGAAAATACTTTGATTTTCTGTCGGATCCTGTTGTGCAAAAAAGACAGTTGATACAGCTGTGAAGAATGAAAATCAGGATGAAGGTCAGGCAAATGCTCTATGCACCTGGGCTCACTCCAAAGCACTTACACCCTTTTCTCAGCTCCTATTCTGAATACACTGATTTACAGAGCCAGAATGTTTTCTGCAGGTGTAAGTAAAGGTGTATGTAAAGCTTTTGTTTTCACCATGGATAGGCTTAACAGTAAGAGAATCCCCCATTAGTTACCCACTTTGTTACTAACTTCCTTCAATTGCAGTGCAGACAATTTGAGTGGTATGCTGGTTTTGTCTGGGATAGAGTTAATTTTCTTCACAGTGGTTAGTGTGGGGCTGTTTTTTGGATTTGTGCTGAACACAGAGTTGATAATGTAGAAATGTTATTTTTATTGCTGAGTAGGGCTTGCACAGAGCTGAGGCCTTTTCTGCTTTTTATACTGTGACACTGGCAAGGGAAGTTGGGAGTACATGGGAAGCTGGGAGGAGACACAACCAGGACAGCTGATGCCAACTGATCAAAGGGATATTCCAGACCATATGACATCATGCTCAATATATAAAGCGGGGGGAAGAAGGAGAAAGTGGGGGATGTTTGGAGTGATGGTGTTTGTCTTCCCAAGTAACCATTATACGTGATAAAGCCCTGCTCTTCTGGAGATGGCTGAACACCTGCCTGCCCATGGGAAACAGTGAACTAATTTTTTGTTTGCTTACTCAGCTTTTGCTTTCCCTGTTAAACTGTCTTTGTCTCAACCCACGAGCTCTCTGCCTTTTACCCTCCCCATTCTGTCCCCAGTCCCACTGGTGGGGCTGCGTGGGGCTGGGGTGAAGCCACAACAAACAGTAAAGGGCAAGTGAACGGGTTTGTAACAACACTCTGTAAACTCCTTGTCAAGTCTACAATAGCAGGTCCCAGAGGAAACGTGGTATCTGCTGCTAGTGGTGGAGTTTGCTTTTATCAAGCTCTTCTGAAAGCACAGATTGATGGAAGTACAATTCCTTCCTGCTCTGACATATCTCTTCGCATTCCAGGTGACTGGTCTAAGCACTGAGCTGTAAAGTGGTATCTTTCTGTCAATCTGTGTTCCAATCAATTATTTATGCAAAGTGGAGCAAGGAAAGAAGCTCACCCCAGGATGCCCTTCAGCCCCATGTCTGTGTGTGAGGGATCCTGGTGCCCTCACCATCATCTTGGTATCCCCTCTGCTGACTGGAGGGTCCCTGTGCTCCCCCCTCTCTAGGGCTGGCAGAGTAGTTTGTGTAGGCAGGATTAGGGTCCTGGTCTGGGTTGAAGTGATCTGCTTTCTCTTTTGAGGTGGAATTACTACTTCGGTGCAATAAAAACCAGCTGCATGTGTTCTCCACAAGAGAAATAACGTTAATAAAGCTCCCCCTGAAATCAACCTCTGAGTTGCAGTATTTCAAAGGAGATGAGCTGTAACCAAGGACAGTGCCTTGGAGAAAGCACCCATGTGCTTATTCCCTGAAATTTGTTTTCATTTTCAGAACCAAACCAGGACGAGCTAAAAAAAAGCAAATACATTTTATGTGGTTACAACTGCACTTATTGGTGCTTCTAGAGATGCAACAGTGCTGGGGGCAGTCCATGTGGGACTAGGTTAGATGTCAAGGAATTCTTTACTCTGTAGTTGGTGAGACACTGGAACAGGTTGCCCAGAGAAGTTGTGGATGCCCCACCCATGGCAATGTTCAAGGCCGGGCTGGATAAAGCCTTGAGCAACCTGTTTTAGTGGGAGCTGTCCCTGCACATGGCAGGGAGAGTTAGGGCTAGATGATCTTTAAGGTCCCTTCCAACCCTTAATATTCTATGGTTCTATGATTTTATACAATACTTGCAAACTTGCACCTTTTCTGAGATGTGATGGATCTCAGAACTCAACAAGCAATGGATGTGTCACTGCAAGTCCTGTTGTGTGGTTTGCACATGCTCATCACACTGGTGAATACAGTAGTGCAGACTTCTCTTTCCTCTCCCCCTCCCTTATACATAAAAATGGCCATATATACTTAAAAATGTCCCAGCTTTCCAATTCAGCTTGGCTCCACTTTGAATGCTCACATCTGGGCAATGTGTAAGTCATAAATATCTTTTATGTCTGTTTGCTCAAATGAAACTCTTGTCCATATTGCGGAAATTACTGCAATGATAGCTCAGAAAACGAAAAAGCTTTTCCCAAAGCTAAACCCATTGTCATTACTTTATCTAACTATGCCATCTCTCAGTGTGCCACTCACCCCCCTGCAACTGCTTTCCCTATCAGTAGTGAGAGGTTGTTTCCTGTCACTGTGGTAAGTCACCATCATCCCACTTGCTGAAGTTTTCTCGGTTTCTGTGTGTTCCCCCTGATGCTTTAGATGTTCAGAGGTTGCAATATTGCCATCTTCTAGTGCCTCATTCCAGCAGTGATGCTTTATGAGCAAACTTGTGGTTTTAGCATGCCATGTGTCTGCTTCCTGTTGTGCACTTCCATAGACAGCTCTGTATTTGTACTTCTGTGTTACATTTATTAATCCTTCCCTTGATGTATTTATGTTGTAAGTTGTTCGGGGCAACGTCCGCATTCTTTTTCTTTCTTATGTACACATTCTTATTCTTTACTATATACCGACAGAGCATGGGTCTGTATGGACTATATGTCATTCTAAAAATAGCCATAATTACAATAATATGCCCGAGGACGGTCCCAGTGACCGGGACGGGGACGC
>VZRV01002352.1:228701-321726 GCA_013398115.1 Falcunculus frontatus | reverse complement strand
CGGGCGGTGGTCCCTGCGGTCCGGGCGCGGCCGGCCCGGCCTCGGCGGCGGCGGGCGGCGGCGTGTCCATGTTCCGCTGGCTGGAGGTGCTGGAGAAGGAGTTCGACAAGGCGTTCGTGGACGTGGACCTGCTGCTGGGCGAGATCGACCCCGACCAGGCCGACATCACGTACGAGGGGCGGCAGAAGATGACGAGCCTGAGCTCGTGCTTCGCCCAGCTCTGCCACAAGGCTCAGACCGTGTCCCAGATCAACCACAAGCTGGAGGTGAGGGGCTGCCGTGGGACCGGGCGGGGCCGGGCCGGGGGCGCATCCCCGGACGTGTCGGGCTGGCGGCGGCGTGGACCATGCCCTGCCCCGGGGGCAGCGGGAGCTGCTCCGCGTTTCTTCCTGCTCGTTTCCTGCTCCGAAGCAGCTGAGGGTTCACCAGGCCCCGCGTTTTAGGATTCGGGCCTGGCCGAGACCATCCTCCCTCTGGGTTTGGTAATTCCAGCTCTGGCATGGAGCGGTGCGTGCCGAAGGAGTTCTGTGTGATGTTGAAAGCAGGAATCTTGGCCAACAGATGCTGCTGACTGGTTTTCTCTTTGCAGTGAGTCAGGATGAGAGGACACAGTGTTAAGCTGCGCCGGGGAGGTTTAGGTTGGACATTAGGAAGAAGTTCTTCACAGAAAGGCTTCTTACACATTGAAATGTGCTGTGCAGGGTGGTGATGGAGTCACCGTCCCTGGAGCTGTTTAAGGAAAGACTGGATGTGGCACTGAGTGCTGTAGTCTGGTTGCCACGGTGGTGTTCGGTCACAGGTTGGACTTGATGATCCCAGAGTTCTTTTCCAGCCTAATTGATTCCGAGATTCTGTGAATTTGGAAAACCTTTTAAAATAAGGGACAAAGACAAGATCGAGGTGCTTAAAGCTTAGAGTCAGTAGTCAAAATGAAAATATTGTTCCTCCTTACCAGTAAAGGAAA
The DNA here is from genome assembly GCA_013398115.1 of Falcunculus frontatus. Taxonomy (NCBI): domain Eukaryota; kingdom Metazoa; phylum Chordata; class Aves; order Passeriformes; genus Falcunculus; species Falcunculus frontatus. The sequence continues at coordinate 320,762 of VZRV01002352.1, read as the reverse complement.
CAGAAAAGTGGATTGGGGATGGACTTTGACAGGTCCTCTTGTTCCTTCACACTTCAAAGAAGATCAAATAGCTCTTTGCCAAGCTTAGTGACTGAAAATAATAGCAGAGGTCGCCCATTCTGTGAGGAGAATAATAACTGGCCTTCCTGCTGGAAAGTTTTCTTCATGCCTGATACTGGGTTTCAGTCAGGGTGGGAAGAAAGAAGCCAGAGCCAAGTTATCTCCTTCTGACGCTGCTTAGAGGCAGGGCTGCTTGTCCTTTGGCCTGTGAAAGACGTGGAGAGCTCTGGAAGGAGATTCTGGAGAATTTCATGGTCATTTTGTATCTGTCCAACCCGAGCATCTTTGGTTTAGGAGGTGTTATTTGTGGTGTCCTTAACAAGTGTGCATGTGAGCTGCCCTCTTGTCTTTCAGTTATGATTAGAAGGCTTTTGACGTTTCTTCCTCAGTTACCTTTTCCCTGGGCTAAAGCCCTCTAGTTTCTTCAGTATCTCTTGTAGGCCATACTTTTTAGACTTTTATTTCTTGTTCTTTTAACTTGTAAGTATATAGGAGTAAGAGGGGAAATTCTGAGATACGATGAAAATATGAAGCTTTGTAAGAGCTTCAGTAGACAGAATTCCCTTCTTTCAGTCTTTTGTGTTACACTTATTATAATAAAACAATTTTAGAGTCTTCAGGCAGTAACCTGCTCTTCTGAAGGTGTGCCTTTCAGTAGGAAGTAAAGTAAGTAGATTGTCTTTGGTTTTAATCAGGTTTCTTCCTGGTATGAAGACATTGTTATGCAAAAGAACCCGTGGAATGTAACAGAGGAGCAGGATTTTTCAGGGTAGAACAAAGATCTCGTTAAACTAGGAGCTTTTTTCATCCCATTCTTTATTTCACCAGAATGCTTACTGTAGTGATGTTTGTGTTCCTCTGTGTATTTATGTTGCTACGGTGTCTTACATGTTTCAGTATTGGGAAGATATATATACACATACAGTGCCAACCTATACAGTAGGCTTCATGAAGTATAAGTATAGTAAAATGAGATTTATGAGTTTATGGTAGATGCGCAGACATGGTGGGTTGTTGTGTACAGACCTGTAAACCAGGTGAGTTTTCAGGTTATTTTAAGAAAATGGATTTCTTTCAAAGGTTGTTTCAAGCTTAAATATTTTGAAAGGAAATGATGTAACTCAGATCCTGAAAGGTTTTTTGTATCTAATTAAAATCTTCAGGAGCACTTGAAGAACTGAAGATCTGTGCCTAAATCTCTTACGAGTTGAAAAGCAAAGGAATACAGTTAGCAGTTGTTAATAATTAGCATAATTATTGTGTATATCTACATGCTTGAGGTAATTGTTTGATAAAAATTATACTGATAATCTACAGTGAGTGCTTTGGAAGTGAATAAAAAGTCTTACTTTGTGAAGTATTTTTATTACTGTGAGTAGTATTAGGCCTCATACATATAAAGGAGTTTTTATCTTTCAAATAGACCTTTAGAAGACTTTAGTATTGCCTTGAAGGTTGTTAATTTTAGGACCTCATGTTTATTGGAGTCGTAATCTTGAAGTGAAAGCTGCCATTTAAAATCTCCAAAAGATGGAGCTGCTCTGTTGAATATGAGTGTCTTGTCTTCTTATGTGCACAGATTTCAAGTCAAAAGCCCCAGCGACCAATATGAAGAGTACAATTACATATTTTGAAAGAAATCACTAACATCAATACTGGCATTTAGGATATGATTGGTGGTTTTACTCCTTTTTTATAATGCAAGTTACTGTACTTCATGTAATTTTTAAGATTGCAATAACTTCTTAATAACTCACCATTGTAATTTTATACTGCTTGTACATTTTAATACAAAACTTTTGTCACGTTCACCAAAATGTCCTCAGTAGTAGTTTACTTAGGTACACTTATTCAAGCCAATAAATTAGAACCATCTTGAGAAATACACCTTTATTTGGATTAAAAATAATACTTGGACTGAATCTAACTTTGACTAAGCTTACTCCTGCAGCTGGACTTGTCTTACTGGGTAAGTGATATTATTTCATAAAGGAAAACAACGAAAAGTGATGAATGTAATTCTGTTGTTTGTGGATACCATTTTCTTGACCAAATTTGTTGAGGCTTATTATAACAAAGCAGGCAAGAATAAAGAAATGCAATTTAGGCTTTGATTTATCTACTTTATCAGCTTAATACACATTCTCTGATTGGTACAATTGCTTTTAAGAGGCGCAGCTTGAAGTTTGGCGAATGGAAGCTCCTGCTGTAGGACTTCTCAAAAACATTTTGCCATCTTACTGTATACCTACTGCTAGAGAGAGGAGTCTAGGTAAAATACTGTATGAAGGATGTTCCTGAATAGTGAAAGAAGTGTTCCAGGAAGACAGTAGTTTCCAGAGAGGCAGCTATATGTTGTCAATTCTGGGCCAGGTTATTTTTAGAAGGAGCCTGAAGGTGTTTCAGATGCACAGGGGATGTATACAAATAAATTTACTGGTGCTTAGGGTGGTGAAGGTTTATAAACCTACTATTGTGCTAATAACATTTGCAGTCTTAAATTAAACTAATGATATGCTGGGGGGAGGATTTGTTTTCATAATTTTCCCACTGGTCACTGTAGGACAGAGTTGAATTAAGTAGCTTATCAAAGAGGAGAAAAAAAAAAAAGGTGTTTTCCAACACAAGCCACTTTCTTTCCTGAAATCAGCCTCATTTCATTGTGAAAAAATGGAGAAGTGTATCTTGTTAGTAGGATAGCAAGGACCTCAGTCTTTTAGAATTGGTGACAGACATTTTAAAGGAGATTTTTATGGTTCTCTGTTGGAAAGCCATAAAAGTCAGCAGATGCAGGCTGGTGGTCAGTGTGTGAGATTTTCTAAAATGTTTAACTGAGAAGCAGTTCATAGGTTTTGATCTTCCTGTTTGACTGTCACTTGATTATGACATTGTCTAGATGTCCATTTCAAAAAATAAAAGTTCTGTGTATCTGCAATTTTGTAGAAATAACGGAAGTAGGTCAATGTGCCAGTGAAAATTGAGCTTGACTAACTCTGGCACTTTGACTGCCAATCTGATTCTGCAATTTTAAATGAACAAGCTAGAAAGGAATGTTTGGTGGAGCACATCCTGTGTCTTGGCAGATGTGTTAAGCCTGTGTAGATGCTGAAGCTAAGGAAAACATGTATGTCTAAAAAGTTAAATGTAGTTTTATGTCTGTGATTAAGTTGGAATCAGCAGATTTAGAGGAACATGTTTCTATAAGCTGAATTCTTCTATAAGTAACTTGTAACCTATTCAGTTAAAGCACATATAGAATGATGTGGGTAATATGAAGATGTATATATAAAAAAACCCAACTGCAGACTGGAAGAGCTAAATGTAAGTGGCTTTATGTGTACGGTGACTTTCCATAAGCATGTGAGTCCATCTTATGGGACACACTGCAGAGATACAGTCCTGCTCTGTTGTTTGGCAGTACTAGAATCAAGGTAGGACCATACACCTTCTTAGGAAGGTCTGATTGGATTTTTTTTGCCTTTTCTCCTTTATTTTGTAGTGAAAAATGCTCACATTTTAGGATATCAAGTTAACTGGACCAAATATCACTCAACTGATTTCTCAAAAAACCACACTCTATCTAGTACCAACAGATTTCTATTCCAAAAGAGAAACAGCATTAAAAGTCCAATTAATAAAATAGCACCTCAGTAACTACTGGAAATGTTAATGACATTTGAAAAAAGTAAGTAAGTTATTGCAGCTATTCTATTTGTATGTATATACATACCTCACATGGGGCAAAAAGATGTCTTGGTCTTCAACAAGAGCATTTTTCACATATTCAGGAAATACAGATTTACATGCATTTTTCAGTCAGCTTATATACTAAATTGTCATTCGTTTGATACATATAACTTCTATCAGAATAATTATGCCCTTTTTATTACAATTGTGCCTATACTTAATTAATGTTTTCTTGTATCAGAAGCCTATATACTTCCATACAAATTTAACTAGCCTATTTCATTTTCAGTCTTTATGTGGTAAAGTGTTTTCCTTTTCTGTCTCATTTGTTGGGAGTTGCCAAAGAGAAAGTGAGAGGGAACCAGTATATTAGTGTATGTTTCTTAGTTTTCTTTACTGAGTTATGTTGCATAGCTAGTAAGGATTTCAAAATAATGACAATAATAAAACTATTGATACGACTTCTAAGAACAGATTTGTGTCTTCCTAATAAACAACTAGAAGCATGAGGAACCTGACAAAAATAGTCATTGTGAGGCAGTCAGAAATTTGTCCCTGTCATCAAAGCAATTTAAAAAAGAAGTAATTTGTTCTTCTGTAAGTAGGTGTACATAGAATGAAAGAGTTAAGCACAAAGTAAAACAGTAGCAAGAAACAGTAGCAGGTATTATAATGATAGAGTTGAAAAAGATCAGTCACAGGCATAAAAATGCTGGTGGATGTATCCATCTATCTAAATGGAAACCAAATTTTTAAGATGCTTTGTTTAAGATGTGTTATCATTATTATGTTGTCTTTTAATTTTTGGGAGGAAAAGTGTGCAGATAGTTACATGTCCAGAATGGTCTTCAGCAAAGAAGATAAAAAAGTAGAGACGTTGCTTTGCATCCTTTTAATTTGCTGACCACTCTTGTGAGTGTTTTGTCATAACTAGAATAGAGCCTAAGAAATGTAGTAATTCATTTGTCTTATATCCTTTGTATTCTGTGTGGGATATAATAAAAGTGGATTAAATTATTTTACGATTAATTTTTGTCTTCACTATCATACACCACATTTTTACCAAGACTGCTTCCGTAGCTCCACTACCGTAGTGTTTATTTAGGGAGTCAGTAGTCATAAATTTTGTTGTTCACGTTATTATTAGCCACAAGACTGTTTTGTTAAATTTAGCATTAGCTAAAATTTGAAGTCACATATGTCCTTTTTGGGGTCACAATAATACTGAAATAAAGGCTTTTAATATAATTTTAAAAATTGTCAGTACAGTCTTTTCAAATAATTCTTGAAACATTTTCATCATTGACAAATGGTAAGCATTGTGGTGAAATTGGGGGGCATTATCATAAAAAATGTTGTTTTCCAGGTGTATCTATTGTCTGTTCAGAAGCTCATTTTGTACAGTGGTGTCACATAGTTTGGTTTTGCAAGGAGCACTGTGAGATTAATAGGGCTCTGCTGTGTTTCATGGTTTCTCATTCAAAGCAGTCCATTAAACTTAATTGGGTTGTATGAGAAATTGCAGCAAATGCTGCTTAGTACGCAGGAAGAATCAAATAGTCAAGACTGAGGACGGGTAGAGTGTTCTTGTCTTTTGGAGAGCTGTAGGCAAGGTGGTGAAGTGATACTGATGAGATAATGGAGACAATCCTTTCTTTTAGCAATTAGAGAAATGTAGTAATTAGGAGCTCCGGCTACTTCACATCAAGAGGCTGATGCAAAGTTAGAGGTCCCCATGAAAACTTGGCAGTGTGTGGGTTGTGCAGGCCAGGCTCTCTTGTTGTTGCGTATCTGGTGTCTGAGTGTGTTTAGACCTCAGGCTGTAGGAGCTGCAGCTGTCACGTCCTGAAAATTTGTTTTCTGGCCTGCACCTGTGTAATGTTATGGGAACACTTAGGAATAATGATTTCATTGTTTGTAAAGCATAATTAAAGATTAATTTTTTTACCTGTTTTGCCTTTAAATGACATTTCTGTCTTTAAAAAAATGCCCCCAGAATTGAAATGTTAAGCAAATATGATGTGCTAGTTAAGCAAATATACAAGATATGCTAGTGTCAGATCTTGATATTTATACTGCTTTTTTGTGCCTATGCTGGGACAGAAGCCACAGAGTAATTGTGGCATTGTAGTGTGCTCTGTTGTGTTTCATGATCCTGGGTCCTGCAGCCTTTAAATCAGAAGGTTAATAGTCCTGATCAGGAGTGAATGTTGAAATACTTAAACGCATATATTGGTAAAGTTTATAGAGTCTAGTATAAATTACATAAGGGCATGCTGCTGAGGAAATAAAAGCACCTCATAAACTTGATTTGTCTGTGAATTTTGGTTTGATCCCATAGCAATATACAAAAGGATCTGTCCTTTAAAATTAGCTATTAAATGTATATATGTACACCAGAGGTGTTTTATTAGTAACAGAATCAATGGAGCTTGGAAATCTCGTGTGGGAAATGGAAGTGTTGAGCACTTTCTCAAGTCAGTAAGACCTTCTGATTTAGGCACTCCCTGTTCTCTTGCATGATCTGGGAGTTTCCACATCACAGCATCCTTTCCTTTGCTTTTTCATCTCTACACTTTTTGGTTGGTTGTCTGGACGCAAGACAGCAGCTCAGTCTCTAGCTCAGAACTGCACGTGTGCTGCCTGTACACCGGGCTGTTGGCTTCTGTCTCTGGGTGGATTAAACAAATTAGCTAACACTCTGGCTCTTCCCACTTCTTCCTCCGAAAGAGCTCTAATCTGTCACTTTTTCTTACTAGCAGCTGTTTAGTGTAAAAGTTGTATGTTGTAGGAACTTGAATCATACACACTTTTACCCATTTTGTTTGAATCTTGAAAATTAATTCAGTTCAAATCAACAGGGGAGGAAGGCAAAATAGGGAGAAATGTAGACATACAGATAAATGATGGCACTATATGGTCTTGTTTAGGTAACTCTGAAATTCTGAAATGAACTCATAGCTGCTGGCATTCAGAGATTATGTGGTGGGGAAAAAAAATCTTTTATTTTAGAAAACCAGTTTTCAGACCTTTATGAGTTTAGAAGGCTTGGCATGAGAATGAATCAGATGTACCCTAAAGGCCTGAAATTAAATGACAACTAAAGGCATTTGATGAGTGCTTGGCTTATGACTTTTAGTCACTTGAGGCTGGTAATGGATACTAATGTATGTATCTAACTTCCCTTTGCTGAAAAATCTGTGAGTTTTTTACTATGTTTGAATTACGCTTAGACTTTTTTTGAGCTAGAAATTCATATACCAAGAAGGGCATTCATTACACCTTGAGGGAATTTAGGTCTTCCTCTCATTTTTATTTGGTGTGGTGAATAATGCCACTGTCTTGCCCTAGTAGTATTCAGGCCTACGACCCAGCTTTCCAATTCAGCTTGGCTCCACTTTGAATGCTCACATCTGGGCAATGTGTCAGTCATAAATATCTTTTATGTCTGTTTGCTCAAATGAAACTCTTGTCCATATTGTGGAAATTACTGCAATGATAGCTCAGAAAACGAAAAAGCTTTTCCCAAAGCTAAACCCATTGTCATTACTTTATCTAACTATGCCATCTCTCAGTGTGCCACTCACCCCCCTGCAACTGCTTTCCCTATCAGTAGTGAGAGGTTGTTTCCTGTCACTGTGGTAAGTCACCATCATCCCACTTGCTGAAGTTTTCTCGGTTTCTGTGTGTTCCCCCTGATGCTTTAGATGTTCAGAGGTTGCAATATTGCCATCTTCTAGTGCCTCATTCCAGCAGTGATGCTTTATGAGCAAACTTGTGGTTTTAGCATGCCATGTGTCTGCTTCCTGTTGTGCACTTCTATAGACAGACAGCTCCGTATTTGTACTTCTGTGTTACATTTATTAATCCTTCCCTTGATGTATTTATGTTGTAAGTTGTTTGGGGCAAGGTACACATTCTTGTTCTTTACAGTGTATAAACTTAGTATAAGATCTTTAAGTATGTCCGAGATCTAATAGAAATAAATTATTTTTGGTCAGTTATTCTAACTATTCTATTAGAATAACTAATGGTCACTTTTCTATGAAAAATGTACAGATGATGGTTCAGACCATCATATGAAAAATATTATATAAATTAATTGGCAGAGGCTTAAATGCTATTTGTTCTAAGACTCCCGATGAAAAACACTAGTTAAGACTTTAGGAACTCTGTGACTATAAATGCAATTAACCCCAGCATTTAAGATGGCATTTATTATATTGCCAGCTTAAAATACATATTCAGTATAAGATAATTTGTAACAAACTCAATTTTTTGATAATTCATAACTACTTGAACAGGAAATATGGACTGTTGATTAAAAATAGGACATTGTCTGGACTCTTCTGCCTAGAGATTTTTTTTTAAAATTTTTGAATGTTCTGTGGAAGAAATATTAATTGCTTAATGCCATAATTTATTTTCTTTTATTTCCTATGGGAATGAAAAGAGTAGTTTATAAATTCTTGAGTTATTTCAGTTGAAATTGGTGTTTAATTTTCATAGCTATAAGACCTCTGAGAAATGCAAAATCCCTGGTAAATGGCAAAATATGCCCCAAAATTGACCAAATGTTCAGTTAGCCTTTCAAAACTATTTTGCTGGTATCATCTGTATGTTGGATTGTTTGGAAGATAAATGTTGGGTTTTGCTATTTGATAAATTTGACCAATATCTCCAGTTTACTAGAATTGTAGACTTTTATTTAGAATTTAGAAATAGCCTGTGGTGATAATCTGAAGCAGCAGCTTCATGTCTTGCCTGCTTGATTCATGTCAGTCTAGGTGTAGGTTTTCTTGATTAAATCCTACTTCCGTGACCGCAGTCTGGTTGTGCTGTTTGCTGTGCATTGGCTGGGGCAGGGACATGAACAAGGGAGCAGAGAGAAACTAAGGTGTAACCTTGCGGTATGGTGCTTGCTACTGAGTGGTAATTGCTGATCTGCACAGTTGTATTCTGCCCAGAAGAGTTCCTTTTTTGGCTGAAATCAGCAAGTTACAGTTAAAAGGATGTTATGAAAGTAAACACAGTACCTTCTCTTCAACTTCTGCCCCTTACTGTTCCCCAGTGAAAGTTTCTGTTCTCTATTTGTTGTTTGGTGGTTCTTCCTGAACTCACCTAACCATGAAGCTCGATGGTCTCCAGTGAGTGGATGTTTGTAACTTCTGCCCCCAGCTGACTTCTCTGCAAGTTCTAGGGCAGTTGCAGGGGACCACCAAAATATATGACATCTCTCTTTGACAGTCTTGTTGGAGAGTACATCCAAATTAAAGATTAGTACAGTTGCTTGTGTAGCATTAGTTTATCCTTGTGTTTATCCCGATATGTTTATACAAATTGAAATATTATATTATCTGGTACCATCTTTTTCTGTAGAACCCTTGCCTCGTGCAGTGAATGGTGCTCTGGGGGGGGGAATGGCCTTACTGATACTCTTTGTTCATGCTCATCATTTCCTCTGCTGTCTCTGCCCCATCTCTGGTTTTTACTGAGTAGCTTCCAAAATTGAAGGTAGAGATGTTGAATTTCCAGTAGTCTTTCCATACGTTTCCTTTATAACAGATTGAGGGAATTTGGATAAAAAAACCAATGCTAGTAAGAGTAATACAAAGGAAAATTAGGTGAGCTGGCCAAGCTGAGAATCGCAGGACTTCTGTGAAGTAATGTATAGATTTGTCAGCCTTCATAGAAGTAGATCACAGGATTTGTAAGCAGCTTGCCATGTTTGCATTTTGGTGTGACTCTTGTGCCTGTATTTGTTCCTGGGCATAGATTTATGACTTTCCATAATGTATAAACAAATTAATTCCATGATATATGCTCATACCATTTCTTATTTTGCTTTCTTTATTTTGTGCTCTTTATTTATCCAGACCTTACAGTACCTGTAGGGAGGCTACAAGACAGATGGGAGAGGGACTTTTTACAAGACCATGTAGTGACAGAGCAAGGAGGAGTGGTTTCAAACTGAAAGAGAGTAGGTTTAGATTAGATAATAGGAAAATATTCTTTATTGTGAGGGCGGTGACTCTCTGGAACAGGTTGTCCAGAATGGTTGTCCAGAATGCCCCATTTCTGGAAGTGTTTAAGGCGAAGTTGGATGGAGCTTTGAGCAACCCGGTCTAGTGCAAGGTATCCCTGTCCGTGGCAGGGGGGTTGGAACCAGATCTTTAAGGTCCCTTTCAACCCAGGCCATTCTGTGGTTCAATGATTCTATGGTTAAAACAGCAGGATATGAATTTAAATGCTAGGTTACATGCAGAATACTGTTTTTAATTTTTATTACGCATTTGACAGTCTTTTTGTGATACTTTTGGGGCATCATTCACCCTGCAAAGCTGGTGGCCATCATTCTTGTTGCTTTGCTTTTTTACACAGGGAAAGAAATTTGTTTTTTCTTACCAGAACTCCAATTGCCCTTCTCTACTAGGTGAGGTTGGACAATATTAAATTGATCTAATTTAGCTGTTCTGTCACTTTGCCATTCTACAGGTTTTTTGAATTAGAGTGGATGAGAGAGTATGTCTGTGTGTATAAAAAAGCAATAAAAGTCAGCATGTTAGCTGTTAGAAAGGAGCAATACACTAGTGATCTTATTTTTTTTAAAGTAGACAGTATAATATACACAGTATGTAATAATAGCAAAACACTGTTACACATTATGTGAAATTGTGAGTGGGTCAAACTGTGCCTTCATTATTAAGGTCTTGTTATCTGCTCTGTACTATATCATCAGCTTTTATGCTAGTGATATTTTTGTTTGCTGTGTTAGTTCAGGTGTGTGTCTGCTTTTGTTAGAGGTTAGGTAAACCACAGCAGAGAGACTTTAACTATGACGGGTCACTGGGGACAACAATGCAGCTTTGTGAGTTACTCATTTCTCAGAAATTATTTGGCTTTGTAGTATTTTAAATATCGTCTTACTGTAAAAGGCAGTTTCTGCTTTAGAGCTCTGCAAGGATTTACAAATTTTTCAAGTTTTTTTTGCCATTCTGGCAGCTGGAAGGTGCAAATGCATGCAGCTCCATTTCTTTGGCAAAAAGTAAGTGCTGGCCTGATCTGTTGAGGCTCCACCTCACAGGACAGGGGTAGGTAGTTCTGCTCTGTTCAGTTCCAGAGATGTGGGACTAAAGGGCATAGCCAAGAGGCAGGAAGGGAGATTGTTCTTCTTGGCAGCTGCAAGCTGGAGGTTGGCTTGATCCATCTCATCAATTGCACTCTAGGTGCTCTGAATCACCTCTGAAAGTGCCTACTTATCTCTGAGTTACTCTGGCAGCTTGAGGAGACTGTCCATCTAAATTATGTACCTGAAATTAGACTCAGTAAATACTCCCTGCTGCTAGTCAAATCCTTCCTGCTTTTCTTTTCGTTAACAGATACAGACATTTTATAGCAAGTTGCCTTGCAACTTGAGATTCACTGTTAATTTGAATGTTAGTATAATGTTGTTAAAATACCTAAAATACTCTGCTTTAATATGAGAGGGCCTTTTTTAAGAATTAGTCACTTTTTCATTTTGGTCTTTAGTTCCAATTCTTTTGGATGCATAAATATACTCTGGGAATTTACCTGAAAATCCCCTGAAATTACATTCTGTGGGGTTTTTTGGCAAATAGTAGCTTTGAAGCTTATCTAAATGTAGCTTATCTTATAAAATGCTACTTGAACTTAAGGATAACAAATAACTTGGTAAACAGGTAAGTATTTGTTCTTTCATTCCAGATATAAACCCTACATGAAAACTGTTTTTAAAATGTTTCAAAACCACTTTTTGAGGAGTTAATAATTATTTCTTGTTTTCTCCATATGCATTTTAGGGGTGTTTCATGGCTTTTGGTTTACCCAACTAATTTACTATTTCAAACTGTTGATAACAGACCAGGTGTAAATAGGATTATTCGACTTCAGCATTGGATAAATAATTTGCATTTTGCTCTGAGCAATTTTTTTCAGTAAGATTTAATAATTTCACAATTTAAAATTGTGTTTACATTGGTATGGGTGTAAATCCTACATAGGTTTAATGCCATTGCCTTGTTTTGGAGTGGACGTCGGCGTCACATGCCATTGTCTGTGTGAGGGAAAGCTCAGCTGTTGTTACTTTTGGCAATATGATCGTTTTGATGCTGGTTCTGTGGGTGCATGAATATTGTGGCAGCTGGGGAGAAAATCCTGCAAGTGATCCGGTGTTAAAGCTGGGCTACAGAGGAATGTGTGACAGCAAGTGCTCTTAACCTGTATTCCACCGTGTACAGCATCCCTGTACCAGCAAATGCTGTGTTATGTGTCACAGTCCTGGTGACCCCATTTAATCCTTGCTCTGGTTACTGTGATGGATTATATCTTCACAGGCACAGTTGGTTGATCTGAAGTCTGAACTGACAGAAACACAGGCAGAGAAAGCAGTACTGGAAAAGGAAGTGCACGATCAGCTTTTGCAGCTCCACGCTGTTCAGCTTCAGCTACATGCCAAGACTGGTCAGAATGTTGACTCTGGGGCTATTAAGGCAAAACTGGTGAGTATGGCAACTTGAATGTGGGATTATATTATCCTTCTTCCTCTCCTGGCTGAAGTTCTTCCATGGAAGGTGTGAATAAGCTGATTACAAATTTTCGTGTTAAAAATACTAACTTTTTTGCTTTTAAATAACATTTATAGTTGGTTGTTAGCAATCATTAAAAATAACATAAATAATATCAGAATAAAGAATAAGGATTTAAGAAGTTATTTTTAAAGAAACCATTTTTAGTGGTTTCTCAAAGTAAAATAAGAAAATATTTTTGTGATTGATAAAGCTTAAGACTGAAGTTTCAGAAGATAATAGAAGAAGTCTGTAATAGAAGAACTCAATACTACACGCTTTTTAAAGACTCAGACCTTTATAAAGCCCACCAAAAGTTAACAATAATTAATCTGTGCTATTAATTGGTACTGACTGATAGCCGGAGCACAGACTGCCTTGTTACTAGCCACACCACAGATTCAGGCTCTAATACTATGACTTTGTAAATTAAAAAAGTAGTGTTGTATACATGTGGTTTCTAATTGTTGGCATGAGTCAAAGTCTATCTCTCTGATTTTCTAAAATTGCTTCACAGTTTATTTGCAAATACCTACTCCCAACATCTGTGGAACATTAGTCTATTCTGCTATTTTGTCCTGCTAATTAATGTACAATAAAACACAGTACTAGACTGTAAGTCTTAAAGGATGTCTAGGCTAATCATGGAGCAGCAGGAGTAACCCAAATTTTTTTGTGTTTCAGATTCAAAAGCTGTAATTGATTAGAGCTGTCTTCCCAGGGCTACATAGTTGTATATTCAGTATAAGAGCAACATTTTCTGGATTGTCCACAAATAATTTATTCTGTACTGAATTATAGCTACAGTATGGTGAAGTTTATTTCGTGCTCTAAATAATTCTCATGGCTTTTAAATAAGCATTAGTTTAATACCTCCAAAATTTTGTAAGTGCTAAGCTGCAGGTTTACATCTAGTAAATTTTTTAAGTTAACACATCACTGTAAGCGATTTTGGTCCCCAAATTTTTTTAGTTAGACTTAACTTCTGGCTAAGACAGAGACTAATACTTTAAAGCTTTTTGTTTCTCCTTACCTTAAGTGATTTCTAAAGATATATTAAATTTCCATGCTATTGACAGCAGTCTTCTTCCCACAGGTGACAATAAATACATTTTAAATACATTGGTTCAGGTTTTATCTGTATTGAAATTGAACTTTATTAACAGCTTAGACTGATATTCTCTGCTCAATTTCCTTTAGTTTTTCCTTTTTATGAATATGAGGACTAGCATTTTGAGTTTGTTTTACTTTGCCTTTAGAGAATTCACAGCTTTAATGGACAGAAGCTCAACTTTAAACTCTTCTAGATAAAGAAAGCTATGAAAGTTTGCAAAGCTAGAACAAGCAAAACTGAGGCCACTTAAATGACAATAAATGGGACCTCTGATGTTTGGGTAAATAAAAACTGTTGTGCTGACCTTCTGGCAGTCAGAAGGTCTCTGAGGGCAAAGAAGAACTGTGTCAACAGAATGTGCAATGGGGAAATAAAGCTCTGTACTTTTTGACTTCCTGCTTTCTTGAGGGACAGACACTCTTTTTTCGTATGTAGGCTCGTTAGACTCTTAGCATTAATGTATACTCTATAATCTGTAAAATTGTACATAGTGGTGAACTAGGACATTTTAAGATATTTAGTTTGCTAAGCAGTTGATAGTTGTGTGGCCAAATCCATTTTTAGGAGTGGTGAATTTTCTTAGTGCAATCATAATAACTCTTCATGAGAGTATGAAGTTGCCTGTTGAATTTTTTTTTTTTTTTGCATTTTTGCACTTGATGCCTTTTCTGATACTTCTGCCTGTCCTTTGTGTCCCTCTTGTAACTCATACTATGTTGTTCTTTCTGAAAGGAAAAAATCTATTATCTGTATAACATTATATTATAGAAGGGATTTTTCTGTGGTTCTTTCATGTATATTGTATTATCTTGCTATTCTTTATAGAGATTATTGGTATTTTAGGAGAAAGTATTGTTTTCAATACTACAATAAGGTTAAGTTTTTAGTAAGATTTTTAATAAATTCCACTGCAAAATAGCAAAACTGTTGCTAAATAGAATTGTAGCAGTGTGCTTGTCCTTTATGCCATCTAATGAAATACACAGTCTGCTGGTGAAGTCCTTTTGGAGTAAGTAATTTATGTTGTTGCATTTTCTTGAAATTCCTATTGCCCGTTTCTCTAATTATGGAACTCTTTTCTTCTGTCTTAAGTCTGTCCTCTCTGTGGATGAAATGGTAAGTATGCTGATTGCCTTTTTTTTTATGTTTAAGCAGTGCTTTTGTTTTGTGCAACAACTTATATATATGTTGGCCTCAGAAACTGGCAAAACAGATCTGCCTTGTTCCTTCTTCCCAACAGTTGGCAAGATGCTGTGTGAAGAATTTCCTTTGCATTTTAATTTTTGTTTTCTAGATGTGGTGCCCTCTTTCCTAAATCTGTATGTATTCTATTTATTATTGCTACAGCTAGTTTGGGATGATATCTGGCAACTGGACATTCTGGAAGATTGTTCTGGCAGTATCTCAAAAAATGTTAAGGTGTTATACAATTTGTAAAGCATAAACATTGTACACATCTATGAGTGTCATATGAAGTGTTCTGCATGTTGTACTTCTAAAAAATCCTGTATATTTTTCCTTTTTTCTCCTTTTCTTATTTTTTCATGGGCATGATTTAAGATGATTTCTTGCCTGGTGAAACAGCCAAAAGGGTATGAACACAATAATACATAATACAAAGAAAAAGGGAAGCAAACTTGACTTTTATCTTTTCACAGTGATAGACTTGAAAGTTTTTTGAACAGCTTTTCTACTTCTATTATGTTATATGCTTCGTTATCATTACTCAGTATTTGGTTTTTTGAAAAGCCACAGGATAGCTGGTAACTGTAAGCTTTAGTCTTTAAGCTTGCTGTAGCATTTTTGGGGTTTTTTTTTGTTTTATATTACCCACAGAAAATACATTTTCTGTTTTCAGAACCTATGCTATACTATGAACACTAGAGAGCATGAAACTCTTCTATAACTTAACTTCCTTGATTTCTTTAAACATTTTTGAGGCTTTTGTCAAATTTTTTGACAGTCATTTAAAACCGTATGTGTTCTTTCAGTACATCTTCAGAGATTCTGTATTGCAAACCTTTTAATTTTTTTAAAATTAATGTGGTGATCAGTTGGAAACAGTCCATAGAAGATTGGCATCTGGGTGTAATTTTCCACCTCAGTCAAAGAAGAGTAATCATAATAATGGAGAAAATAGGAATAAAACACTTCTATAGGATTGCATTTGCCTTATATTTTAGGTGTAACATTTAAAATGCACTACTAAAAGTGATTTTAGTTAGAAATGTAACATTTGGCTTCCTGTTTAATTTAAATGACAAACCAAATTCAGAGAAAATCAATGGAAAATCTGAGTTTGGATGAAGGTGTTTAAGATGGCTACTTTGTACAAATACTGTAAAATGTACTGCATGAAATTTGCTGGTGTAATCAAGAATCAGCAATTCACTTTTCTGAGAGAGGCTGGAATATGTCTGTCTTAAATTCTAGTCTTTGTCTTTTTATGTTTGTCAAATAAAAGATGTTCTAAAAGTGAACAAACAGGGAGCCTATACTGTTTGGAGCACCCTGATGCAATTTTGACAATAGGAACAGAGCTAACAGGAACACTGTATCTATATACAGACTTTGCAGCTACTGTAAAGCAGGTGTTATGTCTGAACTGTGACCCTTCTTGCTCCTCAAGTGTGTGGCAGAGACAGCCCAGCATGGTGGCACTCTTGAATTCTTGTCATTAAAATAGCCCAAGACCAAAATAATAATAGAAAGAATTGGTATAATCTTAGAAACTCCTATTCTTGAAATGTAATGAGTCCAAATTCTTGGCTTAGGAGTAATCCTGCAGTTCAGAAAGAGATTTGCTGCAGAGTCATTCTCACAAGACACCCCCAACTCAAAGGCCAGAGACCAGAACTGGTTTTGTGTAACATGTTTTCTAATATGCATATGGGGCCACACTTGATCTGAAGGTGGGTCATCATGGGAATTGCAGGAAGTGAAGTGCCAGTGATGTCAGGTAGTCTTTGAGCCGCTCCTCCTGAGCACTGTGCTGGGCAATTCTTGACCAACATGTACATAGGTGTGTATTCTATTCTTCTAAACTGATAAAAGTATTTAACAGATGAGGGAGATAGTAGAGTCTGTCAAATTCAGAGCTGACTTTCTGGCAAAGTCAATAAATACTTCCATATATCTATTGTGAAAATAACTCCATTTGGAAGGACCAACCGTGTATAATTTCTCAAATGTGGTAATATTGACCATATTAATGGTTTTATATTCAGGTTGGAATAGTGAATAGCATATTCACAATTTGATAACAGATTTGTCTTGCCAGTTCTGTAAAATTTCGTATCTGTCCTGTTGCTTCTTTAGTAGCACTTCCTTTGTTTGTTTAACAATGTAATTGGTACAGGTACAGAGAAAGGGGTTTTGGGTACTCCAAATGTCTTCAAGAATGCATTGTGGTGAACTTAGTTTTTATTGCTGTTTTGCTTGACAGCCGTTTTTGAAAGGAAACAGTATTAGACCATGTGTCTACTATATTCCTGGTTTGTGGTGGGAGTTTTCCCCCATTTTGTAAAAGGGATGCAGAACAAGATGTAAAGATACAAGTAATCAAGCATGTTCTCCTTAAAGTAGGTTTTGTAGATTAGCACTCTAATTCCTTTTGCACCAGTACCGTGGGTATTCAAAAAGGTAACGACTATGCAGTTTCTGTACATTTGGGATGGAGCAATGTGGGACTAATTTATATTTTCATAATTCCTTTTCCAGGGGGGTAAGGCACAGGGAGATAGCTTGCCTAAAGTGTGGTTTTAGTGTGGGTTTTGTTTTTGTTCTGTTTGGTTGGTGTTTGGTTGATTTTTTTTTTTTAACAGAGCTATTCCGCACTAATTTTCCTTTAGGTTTGTCAGGGTGAGCATCTTCATGTGTAAAATCCCTGGCTTTATTTATGTGGTCTTCAGAATCTGGAAATGTCTCTGGCTGGACATTTCTTGGTTGTTTGCATGAAAATAATTGTCATTTTAAGGACATATGGACTTAACATTTCCATGTCATCATCGTCATAATAGTTAAAGAATTTGGTTAAATTGAAATATTTAGTGGTTTCATAGTTCCTTCTTTCATTTTAAAAATAGTACTGTTTAACTTTGAATCTCCCATTTGCAAGACAAGAAAATGTGAGGATGATATTCAGGTTACTTAAATTTTGCCAATTGTATAGGATAGTATGCCACTAGCTGTAGTGCCAGAGTCACTGCTTTCTTTTTTATTTCTTTTCTTTCATGCATGTCTTGTACACAGGAGGATAATTTCAGATTGTGTATGCAGAAGCAGTAAGTGCTCTTTCGTTACTAATTTGGATAAAAGCTTTTTAACATTTTTTCTTGTTTGGTTTTGGTTTTTTTTTTTTTGTCATTGTAAAGGAGAGAGAACTTGAAGCTAACAAGAAGGAAAAAGTGAAAGAAGCTCAACTGGAAGCTGAGGTGAAGTTGCTGAGGAAGGAGAATGAAGCCCTCCGTAGACACATAGCTGTGCTTCAGGCTGAGGTTTATGGAGCAAGATTGGCAGCCAAGTATTTAGATAAGGAGCTAGCTGGAAGGTATGTGAAGTCAATCCGTGTCCCTTAGCTTGAGATGTTTGTTGTTGTTGTTTCCTTCCTTTGCATCCCCAGAGGCAGGTTCAGGGTTAAGACTAAGTAGGAAAAGTCTCATGTTTCCAGTTAAATAACAAAAGGAAGAAGTAAAAATCCCCAGGGTTCTTGCACTGGTTGCTGCATGACCATGTGCTGTAGCCACATGAAGTGTAGGAGTCCTACAGTGCGCTGCTCTTTCAGTTGAAATACAGCATTGTTTTACTCTCTTTGTCACTATGTAGGGTCCAGCAGATTCAGTTACTGGGCCGAGATATGAAAGGCCCTGCTCATGACAAGCTGTGGAATCAGCTGGAAGCAGAAATACACCTTCACCGTCACAAAACTGTTATCAGAGCTTGTCGAGGTCGGAATGACCTCAAACGACCAATGCAAGCACCCCCAGGACATGTAAGTTGAAAAGATGAGCCATTCTTCCATGATTTCTAGACATGAGTTACTTCTTCATCTTTGTGATTGTTTTCGCTTCTGTACTGTGTTTTTTTCAAATGTCACTTGTAGATGTGTTTTTCTTTTATGTGCTGAAGGACAGTTCCGTGCTGAATAGCATATCCCTCTAAATGACCACAGAAGATGATACAATTCCTTTCACTTACCTAGGAAACTGAGCCTCTGATATAAATATATATGTTTATGTGTATAAATACAACTTTAACAGCAGAATTTCGTAACCTAGGTTTCAAAATGTGGATCTAGCTTATTTACAAAAACCAAGAATAAAGTTTTTAGGATTAGATTGATCTGAAATTGATTTTAATTTCTTTTTTTAAAAGGCCATATAAATTGACACTCTGTAAAATAACTATTTGGAGGTTGGTTTCTTTTCCTAAGGGTACTTTTTAAAACTTTTAAACAGCATTTCACTGTGAGTATCTTTGGTAGAACTCACCCAGCTTGGCACATGTCCTGTTAATCACCCCAGTGTTCACTGCATAAACCCAAGCATTTTCAGCAAAGTGCTTTACTTTGATCTGTTCTAAATACTTTAGTTGGTCAGATGGATCTTACTGCTTATGTTGCTAATCGCATATAAAACATTAATGGACAAATATGTGTATTTGTGATTTTAAGGGTATGCATAATGGCATCAGTGACTTAAGGAAAAAACAAACCTTGATTTATTTACTCTCTCTTTTAGATTTGTGTTCAATGGCTTTTGGTGTGGTTTATTTTTATTACAATAAAAATGAACTCAAGCAAGCAACCTCTTCCTTGGGAGTGTATTACATCATCTTCTGTCATTTGGTTACTTTTAAGATGAGTTTACATCACATAACATTTAGCAGTGATCAGCACTTCTCATGTAGTCCCTTAATATTTTTAATATGTGGCTGATTTCCTTCTTTTGAAGTTAAGTTCTGTGTTTTGCATTAATCAGCACTGAAATAATTAAAATAATTATTCTCATCAGGGGTGCATAATGAGGAATCTTTTCTGATTTCATACTTTTTCTGTAAAGGGACACTGTAAGTTTGTCCTGCCTGGAGCTAGTCTCAAACTCTGTTGCTCATAACACTACCTGTATATAATTGCAAAAACCTAAAATGCTGAAATGCATCAGTTTTGGTTCATGCATTTATGTTTGTGTTATGTTCTTTTTTATCAAACTAGGATCCTGATGCCTTAAAGAAGAGTCAAGGTGTTGGTCCAATCAGAAAAGTTTTGCTTGTTAAAGAAGACCATGAAGGACTAGGAATTTCAATCACAGTAAATATTTGCATTTATTTTCTATGACACAGAAGCAGCACGTTTGTATTCCTACTTCTCTAAACTATGTGGATCAGTAAATGTGTTGTTAGAACACATGAAAAAAACATACTTAAATCCATAACTATGGTCATAAGACTTCAAGACTCATTTTGACAGATTAGGAAATAGATAATTGCTACTTTATGTTAAACTTATGATTTTGACTTATTTGTAGGGTATAGACACTTTAGCAGATTAGCCAGTGGTGATTCCAGGTGTAAGTATTTAGAAGAGCAGAGACAATCCGAGACCTGACCTCTGAAGCTTAGCTGCTGTGATTGTAACTTTTCTTTTAAGTATTTGTATTGGCATCTCTCATCTAACAAAAGCTATGTAAACTTTTTACAACAAATTTGGAAAATTTTGACTATTTTACTTTTATTCTAAATATGAATACTGTTTCTTGCAAGTCAATATGGTGCCTGATACGCCTTTTTTAATGAGTTTTTCTGCTTTTCATTAGTTTGTACATGATTTTATAGTTTTACTAGTATTCAGAATTGCCTTCTTTGAGTACATACTTGAAATTTTCCATTCTTCTGTGGGGAGAAGAATTAAGGGAAGCAGCTCATGCATTCTTAAACATTCTTTGTTTGAAGAATGACTTCTAATTTTCTAAAATAGAAGTTGAAATAAGAACTTTAGGAGCTACTACCTGAATGTCAATTTTATGTTAAAAGGCATCTCAGTCAATTAAAATTTGCCTTTTTTTTTTTTTAAATAGGGTGGGAAGGAGCATGGTGTTCCAATACTGATCTCTGAAATCCATCCTGGGCAGCCTGCTGATCGATGTGGAGGACTGCATGTTGGTGATGCCATTCTGGCAGTAAATGGAGTTAATCTAAGAGATGCCAAACATAAAGAAGCTGTAACTATTCTTTCCCAGCAGGTCAGTTTGGACTTGTTATCCATGGGCACATTCAGGTGCTTCATGTGTTCTGCCTGTTGAATTACCTTGAATTTTATTGTTTGCTGTTAAGTACAGCGTAATGCTAAGCTACAGTGGTTCTTGAGGCTCTACCTTACGCTTAATCCTCTTATGTTTTGCAATTTAAGGAGAAAAATGCTGGGTCAGTAGTGGTTCAGTTAAACACATCTATTGGCTAATCATTATTCAGTAAGGCTGATGGAAATAATTTTATTATACTGCCCCACAGAAATAACTATTTAGTGACAAATGCTTTACTTTTATGACTGAGCAGCTCCAGCCAAACAATGTTTCTCAAATGCTTTGTGGTCTAGAATCTTCTTCCTGCCTTGCTTCCCATTTCTCAACAGTTAACAGGTGTGCTTAATTTATCAGAAAACTTCCTCTTTAGAAATCACTGTTTGAAATGTAGCGGCTTGTAAGAAATTCAGGTAGATTTGGTAAAGCTTAGCTATAGAGCTGTACTACTTTAGTCAGTAAAAATTTAACTCAGATATCTGTCCAGAATACTCAGCACAACTGTAAATGTGTTCACAACAGTAAAATGTATTTGTTTCAGTAACCTAGCTCATCTTGGTAGTACTGCTGGGTAGCTGTGCAGCAGTAAGTAAATTTGTGTTTTTTGCTGCATTTTAGAGAGGTGAAATCGAATTTGAAGTAGTGTACGTTGCTCCGGAAGTTGATTCGGATGATGAAAACGTAGAATATGAGGATGAAAGTGGACACCGTTACCGTTTATATCTTGATGAATTGGAAGAAGGTGCAGATTCAAGTTCTAATAGGAAAGATGCAAATGTGGATGTCAAACCCTCACAAGGTAAACCTTCTAAAATGTGTTACATGCAGTTTAATTCTGAAGTCTCAATATGCAAACCAATTTCTGGAAAATGCTGTTTTTATATTCATTGTAAAATTAATCTGCTGTCAATTCAATTAACCTACTAATAGACTGTCAGTTCATCTGGTTGGTCCCTCACTGGTTGGCCTGGTTTACTTAGGTACTACTGCATTAACGGAATTAACTTAGGAATTTTTTTCATGGTCATCTTTTCCCAAAAGTTGAAATTCAAATTTATTCTTACCTTTTCCAACCTCTGAACTAGGAGTTGTTAATTCCCCTTAACACTCCATGTTGTTGGCTTCTTCAGATACATTTTTTAAATCAGAAAAGTAAAGAAACAGTTCCTTTTTTCCTGCCATACTACATTCTGCTAAATACCTGTTAGCTTTATTTTAGTAGTCGTTTCAGCAATTATTCCAGTTTTTGAAACAAGGATCACTGATCTGTCCTTCCCAAGATTGCTTGTTTCCTTAAATAATTTTTCTTTTTAACTTGCAGTGTTTGATAAGAAGCCAAGTATTGATGGACATGAAAATGGAGACCTGGGGAATTCAGTTGAACCTTCATTAGAAGACACTGCACCCAAATTAGCCCGTTCTGCTGAGTCTTTATCCTAAAAACAAATGATCAATCAAAAAAAAAAAAAACCACAAAAACAAAACCTGGACAGATCCCATCTTTGGGAACAATTGATAATCAATATTGACTGCTTAAAGTTGCGTATACTAGTGTACATTGTAAAAGGATGATTAAATGTCAAAAGGAACTGTATTACTGTTGCCTGTAAAAAAGGCGGTTACCTCAGGGCTTCATTGTGAGCAATTCTAAATGTGGAAAACTGTCTTTTGCGTGACACACAGTAGTTATCTAACACACAGCATGGGAAATGAATTTCTTTTAATAATAAAAGAGTAATCCCACCAAAGCGTGGGATTTCTAAAATGGATAACCTCAGTACGTTCCGCTTTTAATCTCATTGATGTCCCTAAGGAAGCAGCATAATTTGTGACCAGCCTAATTTTGACCCTTGGATATTTTAAAGGGACAACTGATGTTCAGTTTGGTGTGAAACATGCTTTAACCCTAGACAGATGGGGGGAAGACTTGTTCCATTGCATCCATGTGTTTTGTATTTAGGATTTTTAAACTGTAACTTTAAAAAACACTTTTTTTTCCCTCAGAATAGTAAAGACCAGAGTTTTTATTTGAGCAAAGACTATCAAAACCCACATAAGCAGTGGAGTGCTTGCTAATCATGATCCTTCAGCCCATGATAATTTTATGAGTGAGGTTTTTGGATTTGTTGTTTTTATTTAAATTCACCACCATTTGTTCCATTTTAAACTTGCTCCAAAAGTAGTTAAACAGAGTAGTATGGGGTTTTAAAAGTGAGATTAGTTGAAAAATTACTCACAGTTAATGTGAGCCCTTTGGTATTTTTTTCTGAGCATCATCAATTTAGTGTTTGTTTTTGAATGGATGTGGTTACTGCTAATGCGGAGTTGTTTGAGTTGGTCATCATTAGCTTGACCTTATGAAATGATGAGTGCTTTTGATAGGTACTGAACATATTCATTTCACATTAAAATAATCCTTAAAGAAGTGGAAGTTGAGTGCACAGTACTTTACAGGAGGTTCTCAGAATCATATGGTGCCTGGCCCTATCTGTGTTACGTTATGGCAGTCCTATTAACCTATAATTGTCTTACTGTTGAAGCAAAATGTTACTCCCTTTGTGAGAGCAGTGTATCTTCAAATAGTGTTTTATTGATATGCATCTGAAGGCCCCCGGCATGGCTGCAGATGGGGAGGTTCAGGATGGTATCTTGAGCAGTTTCTCATGCTCCATTTGTAGATCTCTTGGAGCAGTGCAGCACACTCCACAGACAAGCTCTACATTGTCATCGCACTTACTATTTCAGCATGCAGTGCCACCTTTCCTCTTCACTGCTCTGCAGGCTGTTGAACTGTAATGTGATATGGTTTTGTACATTGAAAGAGGAACTAATGTGAAAAGACATTTTTGCAAATGTTAACTGTGTAGGGTATAAATTCATAAGAAAAAACGTCAAAGGCCTTTAGAATAACATGAATTAATCTTACGTTCTAAGTTTTGATGTAGAACACAGTTACTTTGTCTCTCCTAGGAGCACTATATATATATGTTTATAGAAAAAGCCTAAAAATGTATATACTTTATTCAAAGATTTTGCTATTTATAAATCCCTTAACTTCTCTACTTACATGATCATTTTGTGTGTGTTGGTGTGTGCGTGCATGAGTTCCACTTACTCAGTGGAGTAACATTATTTGGTTCATTTTTTATACTAGTGTTTGTCATACAGCATACTGCTGAAGGTTTTTTAAATAGTCAAGGCTGTACAGTTTTCACCGAACAGAAACTAGTATTTAAAAATAAAGCTGTGTGAAGAAGAAACAGGTCCCCAGGCATGTTTCTTTTTCTGAAGCTTCAGAAACTTGAGGACACATTGGCTGTGTGTTAGCAGATGAATCCACTGCCAGAACTTTTGCATCCAGATTTGTGTTTTACCCACAGCTACTCAAGCAGAGTGCACTTTGAAACTGTCTGTGGCCTGAACACTCAATGTCCTCTCTGTCAGGAAGGGATAGTTCAAAGCTAGGTAGTGATCATCTTGTCTTTGAAAATCATTGCTGTGTGAAATCTTCCTGCAGTTCTAAGAAATTAGACTTGTCCAACTAGTCCTGTAACTTTTTTAAAAGACATTCAATTTGCCTGTACAGTTTCCCTTTATTTGAGGGAAAGGTGAAATTTTTAATTTATTTGTTCTTCCTTACTTCTTGGCGCACTGTATTTTCTGTACAATGCATTTGATCATTTTTAGCCTGAAGTGGAAGAATGTTTCTAGAGTTATTTTCCTAACATTCCTCGTCTGCCAGTTTCACATGATGCTGTGCTCTTTTCTTCATCTGATGGACCTTTTCTCTGCTCTTACCTCCCTTGTTTTTGTCTCTGTATGAGATCAGCAGAAGAACAATTGCTGAGGAAAATGACTAGGAGTAGACATATCAGGTAGCAGTAAATTATCACCAGATTTCCTTCCCAGCAGTTTTTATAGTCTTTGTTTAGGAAGCCCTGGATGGGAGGATTTTGCTCAGACACTACCGTCTGACTCCACATACTGGAGTCAGCTGATTTAACGTACTGGTTTATTTGCAATCATACTGAAATGCTTTAGAGATTAATATTTAAACTGAGAAAAGTTTTGCAAGTTGAGATTTCCAGATTCAATGGACAAATGTGTATTCTCCCCTTTGTCAGTAACTGGAAGACTCAGTCCTGCTGATTCCCAGAGGTCGAACGAGTTAGACTTGGAAGAAATTCTGAGGAAAGTCAGTGTTCAGACTTCATTTTTGTTTTTTAAAGTGTAAAACAGTTTACTTGCGAGTGTATATATATTTTTACTTAAAAAAATAAAATAATATTCTAAAGATAATTTTGCAAATTTTTTTTTGGTATATAATTCCTTTCCTATTAAAATCTTCAGTTAGACAATTTTATTTTAAGATAAAGGTGGGCAGTGTTTGTTGGCATCTGGGACCAATGTTAATTAAAAGCATGTAAGATAAGGAAAGTGCTTTATGGCAATAAATTTAACTGTGATCAAAGGTTGTATGTAGTATTTCCTTTGTAGAAGTGTATTCTTGGCAATGAAGAGGGTTTGTATCGGTCTAAATATATGTTAATCCACAGTTGTATCGAACAAAATTCAGATATTTATTGTATTTGTCCAAGCATAATTACATCATGGGTTACTCTCATTTCTGTAGCAGGTAGAACATTTTGCAAAACATGTATACACCTAGCTAAGCTGAATATAATATATTTTTATTATCCTGTAAATAAATATACTCTTCTGCATTGCAGTGATTTCTGCACCTAATTCGGAGTTGTATTTCATTTTATTCTCTCTTTATATATGTAGAAAAGACCCAATCCTGTGCGTGTCCTTTGTCTGTTAAGTGTGTAGTCCACCCCTGGCCAAAAAGGAAATAGTATGGGGGAAACCAGAACAGTATAATGTGAAGTTTGACTCTAATCCAGTCTTGGCCAGCAGTGGTTAAGAGCAAATCACATTTTTTGAAAGGCACAGTTACAGGACATGTCTCAAATTTCACTGAGATGCATTTTCTGCTGAATGTTTTTCAGTTCAAAAAAACCAAATTTGCAGTGTCTGACTGTATAATAATACCATAAATATTCTGAAGCCCTTGACTAGGAAGAGCTATAAAGACCCTGACCTGTCAAAGGGTTAAGTCATTTGGGTAAAATTGTGGAAACTGCCCATTATCTCTCTTTTTTTTGGTTGGTGTTTGTTTGTTTTCCGTGCATTCTGAAGTACTCTTACTTTTCCACTGGAGTTACAAAACACTTAAGTTAAAACTTTTAGTCCTGATATTAAAGTCCTTTTGTTCAGATTGAGTATCTGTTTTGTGTTTTAAATTATATTTTAGAAGAAATAATCTCTCACCTATACTTGAGTGGTCGTCTTTCCCTAAAGCATCACGTTCGTCTGAATGAGCAGAGAGCTCAAGTGAAAGGCAGCGGTGTGGTAACTGGTAGTGGTATAATTATGGTAGCGCTTAAGGATTTATTGGGAGTGTGTAAGCAGAGGGCAGTAAACTGTGAGCGTAGGAACTGTCTCAATAGACAAGGCTGAGTCATGTTGGATGAAAAGATGTAGAATGTACAATTGATGAGGGCTGGAACTGTTAACTATTTATTTTTTAGCTCTAAATTTTTTAGGTGGGTTTAGATACGGGTGACTTCAGCAGATGGAAGGAAGAGGGAAAGGAGAGAAATCTTGCTTGGGTTGTCGTAAAACAAGCGCAGGAATAGAGGCAGCTATGAATGAAGATGATAGAAAGAGGAGAAACAAAATTACTTCTTTATGTCACCTGAGGTCGAGGAAGATCACTCAAAATTTTTTTGTGTCCTAATGTCGTGCTGAAGGAGCTCAGAGGCTGCTCCCAGTGACTGCGGTCCCTGAATAGTCCTCTGTGATTTTGTTTCCAGACACCCAAATGTGACAGAAGAGAAACACCTCCTGACTTAGGATATGTGTAAGAAGTCTGTCTTTGCTGGTTAAAACGTCAGCTCAATGGCCTGAAAAGAAAATGGGCTAGCATATTTCAAGCTTGTCTTTATAAGCTTGAACTTACGCTGTGATATTGGAAAATATTATCACCTTGTCCAGTGTGTCTTTTCCAACATGACGCAATTCCCAATTCTTTAGAAGTTTCACAGTTGGAAGGGAAACAAGGAGTTGAGAAGTGGAAAACATGACTTTAGAAGATAAATACTCAATTTCTTTGGATTTTGTTTTTTCGTGGAGGCAGCTGTTGCTTTTAATGCTTCAGAGTAGCCCTGTCTTAGCTACTCTGTTTGCCTTGTGTTCCCTTCCTGCAGACCTACTTCAGAATCTGCTCCTGATGCCCACTCCTGTGCAGAATGTGATGCTTCTAAGCCAAATGGTTGAAAAAGGCCAAGTAGTGTTTTTCAAGGATTTTCCACACTCCATATGAGTGTTTGATTCAATCAGATGTCAAAATTATCTGGTATCTGTCAGCCTTCTGCCTTGTGTGCTGAGGCTTGTTTCCCAGCCACACCTAGGTAAGTGCTGGAGCTGCCAATGTTTAGAAGGCTCTGCAGGAGTATGCTTTTCTAGTCCCCTGTGGGAGGTATGTTAGAAGTCCATCTCTTGATCCCAGGAGAACTGGTTACAGTTTTTCTTTGTAACTTTCTTTGTAACTTTCTGCTGCAGATAGTGATCACAATTCCCTACAGTGTTTTTTTGCAGCCTTAGCCGGCCCCCCATCTTCCCCTCCATCAGTTGTGGGGCCATCAGCTCTCTGCTACCGGGTTTTCAATGGCTGGGTCTCAGTCAGGAGGTTAGGAAAATGTAAATACAAGTAAAGTGAAAGTACAGGCATTCACAGACATGTTTTGGTTGTCTGTGGTGCTGGAAGTCAGGAGTGCTTGGGAGACAGTTACTGGGTAATTTTTCTGTTAAAATGGCAAATATATCTGTAAACCTCTGTAAATCCTGTTGATTAAATCTTAATTTACCTATGAACCATCTAAATATTTGCATAGATTTTACTTCTGTCAAATGAAATAAGTCAGATTCGCATGAAAATATTTTTTCTAATGTTAATTTAATTGCTGTTGTCCAAGTGTTTCTGTCTGTCATCCATTTCTTTAGGGGAATGGAAGCATTAACAGTCGTGCTGCTGAACTGGAATAGTTACATATTTGGTCCACTGGGCTTACACTGCTGGAAATGTCCTTGACTCGCATGCTTTCCCTTCCAATAAGAAATGGGGTGTCCCTGTTCAATCCCTGCTGGAACAACCTATGGAGAGTTTGCCACTGTTGACTCTTCTTCCACTGAAGGTCGGGGAAGAAAGTTGCTGTAGGGTGCCCATGCTGATCCTCTTGTAGAAGTGAAGCCTTTGAATTATGTTCATAGATGTCCCAGATCCTCTTGGTTTAATTTATAATTTGCATGGAAGTCTGTGGTTCTGTTACAAGGGATTTCCCATGTGTGCTACAATTTAAACCCTGCCATGAGTACCCTCAGCTTCTGAGGGTGGCAGGTTTGGGCTTGGAACTAAGAAATTGACTTTTCATATATGATAAATGGGGATTTCTTTATAGCTGTCAGTTGAGTGCTACTTCAGGCTTTCCTGTTCATTTTATTTTCCTTTTTTATCCAGCATGGCAGTTTAGGTGTTCTCCTAATTTGTGAGAGATGTGGAGTGTTATAAGATAATTTAGGAAGCCAGCAGAATTAGGATGCTCCTTTAAGTGTTAATCGAAGTGTTATTTTAAATCCAGGTCACATATTACTAACTTTTATTTTAAAATGAAAGACATGGCAGTTCTATGTATTATGACCCCCACATCTTACTAAGTTAATGGGCTTTTCTTGAGGTCTGGGTAAGTAGGCAAGTGTACTTGGGGCTGTGTCAGTTTTATGCTGTTTTCCACACCCAAACTTGTCTATTACTCAATTGCAATTTGTGACCAGAATCCTGTTTTTTCGTGCAAAGTATTTGCATTTGTATGTGGTGCCAAGAGGGGGCAGCAGCTTCCTTCCAATCTTCAGCGTTAACGAGCTTTGAGAAACGGGACCTATTGTTTTGTGGGTCGTTTGTTCGTTTTATTGTGGTTTGGTTGTTTGGTTGGGGTTTATAATTAAAAAGTATAGAAAAACCTTATCCATTAGGACTATTTCTAGTAACATGTAATCTTAAAGTAATTAACATCCAGTCTGATTGACATCCTGTAGGAAGTAGTTTGCAGATGGCACATCTTACAGTTAAAAATTGTCCTCTCTATATATCAGCGAAGCATATGTCCAAACATACATAAACACAGACATGTATAATTTCATATAGCTCTGCATTCATGATTTGCTAAAAAACACTTGATTATCCCCATCAATTACTTAAAAAAATGATTGCTCTGCTCTCTTACAAGCTCAGAGACAAGCAGTGAAATTTTTTATCTCTTGTTTGTGGATGGGCTAAGGCTTTCCAAAAGAAGGGACCGAATGCACTGATAAAACATAAGTGAGATACCAGGTAGGTTCATAAATACTCCAGTGCCCTTCAATCATGATACAGAACCACCCTTGTCCTGGAATCTTTGCTGGAACAGAGACTGCCCATCGTCATGTCAAATTGGTGAGGAGAAGTGGGAAAAAAAAGGAGGTGACAATTGCGTTTTTCTCTAGTCCAGTTTCAGACAGAAGCCTCTTGGTTGGAGAAAGAGGAAGGTCGGTTCGTGCTGACCCACCATCGTCTTTTCTCTACTGGTACTTGTTTCCAATGACCACCAAATGATAGTCCAGTCTCCAGACCTTGGTTTTTGTCATTAACCACGTGATCAGTAGAATGTTTGGAGACATATTTATGTCCTTGGTGCTGGTCCTTGTACAGTGATGCGGTTGTACTGTAAAGGGGGGAGGATGGACCATGACTTCGTGTGTTAAAAAGTTACCTATATACATGAAATACTTACCTTAAAGGAGTATGAATGCCATCTGCAAGGTCTTTGTAAGACAGTAGAAAACTTATTGCAGCGTTGTTAACAAAAGCATGGCTCTCTTTGTGTTGTGGCGTGTCAAAAAAGGCTTGTGCCTTTTTTGATGAGATGCTGGAAGCACTTGGATAAGTGTGGAAGAGAAGGTGCATGAACCATCCACAACCTTTGCACATCCACATGTGACACCGGCATTTCCATATAACAGGCATGCTTTATCCAGGTCACCTTATTCAAATTTTATAAAACTGTCTGTCAGAACAGATGGTGTCACTTAAGGATAAAAAGCTTAGCCATAGATGTGAAGAAAAGCTGCCTCTTCAAGTGAGGTCTGCTAGCTCGTCTTAGTCTTTATCGCCCCTGTCTTTCCCTCCGTGACAGAGGACTTTTCACAGGTTTGTGGTTGGTGTTTTCAGAGGCCTTTACATATTTGGATAGGTTTGATTTGTTGCTACAGCTCTGGACAGGTGGCAGCATATCTGTCTATCTCAGTTCGCCCATCTGTGAAATGGTGTTTGCCTGGACCAGAGAAATTAAGATGCACAAAACACATTTGTAAAGACTGGTCTCTAGTAAATGCTCAGGGGATTAAATCATTCAGACCAGAGGTGGGGTGGTGGGTAATATTACTGTCTTTCTGAGTCTTTTCTCCCCTTGTTTTATGGCAACCATCACCATCTTCTCTGCTATCTGCCACTCCTGTTGGAGGAGGACTCCTGATAAGCTCCCTGTCGTGGGTCAGGTGTCAGCCATTGCCATGTGTTTCTATACTGTTTGTTTTAAATTGTTCTTGGTGTTTCTTTTAAGCCTAGAATTTTGGCTCCCTCCCTACCTCTTTGTCTGCCTTCTAGTAGGCAATATACATGTGTTTTTAAAGTCTATTATTGTCTGTTGTCATCTGATCTGGCTGAGGGAATGTTACAAGATTTGAATAATTTGTTATGTTTGTAAGTTTTCTCACTCTTTTTGGTTGCTCAGATTTAGTAGGAGGAAATGCTGAGTATTCAGGGTACTGTTCCTCTTTGGGTTAGCCAGTCATGCAGATTATTAATGCATTAAGGGAGCTTTTCCTGTAAAATCTGTTAAAAATTTTGTGTCTAGTCAAAATTCTGGGTTCTTGAGGTCTGTTCAGGGTGATTATTCAGGGCACAAAAGCCTTAGGAACACCACTATGTCATGTTTGTTGACTTATATTTTTTACTATGGTGAAAAATTATATTGTGCTCTAACTTATTAAGTTGTCTCCTTCCTGGATTTTTCTTTTTAAAACTTGTGACTGTACAAAAATAAACAGGATGATAATCTCTTGGATGTCACATGGCGGAGCAGTAGCTGTGTTGTGAGTGTCTAAGTAATGAATTAACTCAGGCCAGGACAAGAGGTTACTGAATAACCTTTGCCTACTGTAGATGGCAAAGGTTTGTCAGGACTTAAAGCCACTTAATGTGAGGCGAAGCCTAAACAAATAGGTGAAGTTTGAATGAAAAAGTCTCCAAATTCTCAAGTTGAGACTATACAATGAGATAGCACAGAAAGTCAGATATGAGGCATCCTCCTTATCATGGGTAGCATGAGTTTTCTCCAACTAAGGATGTCTTCCCTCTTGTCTTTATCTGGTTGAGAAATGCTTTATCTGACTCCTTGTCGCATGTCCTTAATGGATTGTAGGACTGTGCCAGAGGGAGGAGGGGGCCTTCAAAAAAAAAGAAGCCCTCAGGAGAGGTTTCTATTTTAAGTTTGAAACTGATTGTGCAGAAATGGCACCTTCCTTTTAAATAAGTATGTTCTGTGAAACTCACTCTGTCTTCAATAATTCATAGGCATTGCAATGTTAGTCTTGTTAACTCCACACAGCTATAGCCGGGTAATTTTCAGCAATGGGTATCAACAACATCGATGAGTTTCAAATGAAATGGTAAATTCTGCTTTCACACTGTACTAGTCACAGTGGAAGCTGGAGGTCAGTACAAGCTTACATCATAGCTGACATTGGAAAGAAAAGGTCAGTACATGGTTTTTATTATGGAAAACAATAAAGAAAAAGGAATGCAACAACATAACCTTGTCATTCCTTGGGTCTGGCCTGATTACAGGCTGGGGAGCCTTTAAGATGCCCACTTGCTGAGCAAAGCCACCCTGGTTTTGGAGAGAGGGTGGACAGAAGAATACAGATGGATTTCTACAAGGTTACTTTTCAGTGGGCATCTGATCCTGCAGGACTGCTGTGAGACCACAGACTCCCTTCTCAGAACTCTCTTCATTTTTTCACTGTTTGTTCTAATGATAGTGCTCCACCAAACAGGTAAGCACAGTTAGGCATCTGCTCCTGTAATGAAACCTATAGCCTGATATTCCCATCCTGTGTAGGGAATATTTTGTGCCTCAGGCAGGGCTCCACTAAAATCTGCCCATGGAGTGAAGAACTGCCAGTTCCTTGGCAGTCAGTGGGAAAAATCTGAAGGATGTCTGTATTAAAAACTTAATCTTCCCAGGTTTTGGCCATGCCAATAATGCAGACCAGCCACAGGATTCACAAGCTGCTTCTAATGATTGGAATCCAACCTCCTTCGTTTTTTTAAAATAAGGAGGCAGGGAGGGATCTGTCATTTACACACAGGTGCTAGAGACACTGCTGTGACTGCTGCCATTTTAGCTCAGTGCTCACAATACTCTCAGATGCCAGGG
Organism: Falcunculus frontatus; assembly: GCA_013398115.1. NCBI lineage: Eukaryota > Metazoa > Chordata > Aves > Passeriformes > Falcunculus > Falcunculus frontatus. The sequence continues at coordinate 288,424 of VZRV01002352.1, read as the reverse complement.
GTGCAGATCAGCCTCATGGCTTTCCCTGCCTGCCCCCATCACTGCAGACTGCTGGAATGAGTGGGCTACTAAACTGGTTGAACCCATGCTGTGGATGGTGTCTGGAGAGGGAGATGAGGCCAGGCCGTTGATCCAGAGAAAGACCATAAAAAGAGAGCAAGTGATGCTCTAAGCAGGACACACCCTGAGCCAGGAAATCCTAATTCCAATCTAGGGCTAATTTTAATCTATTGCCTGTTGGATGTAAAGATCGTGGTAGGTACTAGAGTAGGGTTCAATATCTGATGTTTAGCAGCTAAAAGAAATAGAGAAATACACTTTAGAATTACACTTGATAGGAAAAAATGCTTTTGTATTGAGCATTAGAAAGGTACTTGATAGAAGAAATAAGAATTTGCTACCTATTTGCCAGTCTAAGGAGGTGAGAGCAAAGAAAATTTGTGGTTTTTCTGTGGTATTTTTGGAACCTTTGTTGTAGCTGCTTTTTGTAATTTGTGTTTTAAATATAAGGCACCAGCTGGAAATGCATGCTGTCATTTTTTGGTTTCAGTTGTAGGTAGCTGACACCATTTTTTACACTTTCTTACCTCAAGAGCCACCTTCTTCAGTTCCCTTGGTCAGACATGTGCAGTTACATTGCTGCCCCTGTTCCTAGCAAAGTCAGAGACTTGATGTCGATAGCAATGGGACAGGCAGGTCCTTAGTGCCAGGAGCAGTTAATATTTAACTTTCCTGTGGACTCTGACTTGGCTTTACTGTTCCAAACCACTGGGAGTGCCTGCTCGAGGAAGAAGTTTGGTACCAAAACACCACTGAAAGTCTCCATTGACCAGAGGATTAGACTCTGCTCTCACACAATCTCTAGAGATGTTGGAGAGAGATCCAGAGCTAACAGGCCTTCTGAGTGTGGAAATATCCCAAAATGGTGCATACTCTTTCACTGTGGAACAAAGGTTTTTAAACCTGTGATGTTTTATAAGGCTGTCGGTGTTATACCTGCAGGTGTATATATATATATATATATATATATACCTTCAGTGAGGACAGGCTGACGTAGACAAGCTGGAGTTCGATGTAAAAAGCCATTCAGAGGATGGACATGAGGATGAGCACTAGCACTGGTAAGATTCAGGCAATCCTCTTTCATTCCTACACCAGGATTTTGTATCTCTACCACCATTAGGATGCAGAGACGTAGGGTAGGAAGTTCCCCTGCATATCTGCTGCTAGGGTTGCTAAAAATTCCCTAGGCCAAGGTGGAGAGGCCCAAGGCTTTTAGTGTTAACCACACTCAGTGGTCACTAAGATGTGAGCCATGAAGCACCGTGGCAGTGACCAGGAGATGTGCTGCCTCTGTCAGCACCAAGACACTATGAAGGGAGGCTGAGGATGTTTGTGGATCTGTTTTAAGCCACCTTTTCAGGTTCGTTGGGGTTTTTTTGAGGGGGGTGGAGATGAAAGCAAGGTGCAGATTGAGACCAAACTTTCCATTAGGCTAAATCAGCTCTGTTAAGATGGGTTTGAATGACAGCAGAAATGGGCAGATGATGCCAAGAAGCCTTTGACACTTGTACCTGCTGCAGATGTTCCAAGCCTGTGACAGAAGTATGCAAAAAGTTCATTATAATACAAGTAGTGTCATCTGCTGCCTGATCCCCTTGCATTGCTGTGTTATTTAGCTGCCTCATTAGGTGGGGAGTAGGTCTGATTACTGACTTGTTTGTCAAGTGACAAGTCAGGCTAATTAGTTGTGTGGGCAGAGGATTGGTTTCAGGCTCATCAGGAGGGCATCCTCATCATTTCCTCAATCATATGCATCCAGCAGCAGGGTTTAGCGCAGGAGTTTGTTTATGGGTTCTTCTCTAGAGCTTATGGACAGAAAATCTGGGCTAAATGGGGCACTGAGAGAATCCTTTTTTTAGCCTGTCACACTGGGGCCGTGAATTGCAGCAGCGCAACTGGCACTTTTGCAGGGCGTAAGGAACACTTCCTTCTCACCCTGCAGGGTGTGTGATGAGAGTGGGCATGCAGCGATGATCGAGTCATCGAGTGAAGTGGCAGGCCTGTGTGGCTGATTTACAAATACCAGTGTTCTTTATTTACACAGACATGTAAACAACAGAAGGTAAACAACACCGCCCAGCTCGGTCTAACAAACAGGCTGCTGCTGTTTCACTTCAGGACCTGAGGTGTTTTAGACATTTCACAGAAACTGTATTGACAGCAAACACAGGAAGGCTACGAGGTTACCTTGACTCTTTCTTCTTTGCACGGGAATCGCATGCACGGTGCGGCAGCGCGGGGGAATGGCATCACCTGAGGCCGCAAAACAAGGGCATGCAAAGAACCCACTCAGAGCTTGCCTTAAGTTCGGGTATGGCTGGAGTTAGCAGTATTTGTGAGCAGTACCACTGCAACCAGTCTGTCCTCTGACAGCACTTTCCACCCAGAGATCTGAAAGCACTCTGTGAACAGACTGATCAATCTTCGTTGCGTCCTTTGCAAATTATCCTGTTTATATACAAGGAAATAAATGGAGGGCCTTCAAAGAGCGCCTTTCCCAGAGCTCAGGTTTTACTGGTCTCGTTTCCCAACCTTGTGCTTTAAGCATAGCACCATTCTTTCTTCACAGAAGTATAAAGCTTCTTGGCATTTTAGGACGAGCTTTCAAATTCAAAGAAATGCCCCAAGCACTGGAGGTAGAAGGGCAGTGGACGGTCCCAGTCACGACCAGAAGCTGTTCTGCTCCAAAGCTGCCTCTGCTGAAAGAGGAGCCAGCTACTGTGCGATACATTGCACCCAATCCCAAGCTTTTTCAAGTTTGTCCGAAAACGGAACTAAGGGAAACATTAGCTGCAAAAGAAAACCTATTAGAAAACAACAGTGCTGATCTGCTGTCTTGCAAATTTAACTGCAACAGTAACCCATACACACACTGCATTTTACTTAGTTGAAATACTTCTAACAGGAATGTTACACTAAATTTGTAAGACAGAAAAATACCTAGTGGAGAAATGAAGAGTTCAGGAAGTTTGCTGCTTTGTGCCAAGGAACAAATTTCCTTATAGTTTAGCAGCAAAAGAATCAGCTAGGGCTTGAACAGCATTGAATTCTCAGCTGTAAATTCACATTTTGGTTACACACAGTCTTCCTAAATTAAAAAAAATTAAAAGAACTCTCACAGATTAACTGGTGTTGGATGTATTGTTTGGTTTTGTTTGTTTTTTTGGTTTGGTTTTTTTTTTTTTTTTTTCTGTTGTGGAGTGATAACCATGGCTTGAACCCAAAACCAGTTTCAGCCTTTCTACCTGTTTTCTAACATGAATTGGAAGTTAGATGGGCTCAGCTTGTATGCTAGAACAAATTCAAGCATGTGAGAATTGCTGCTAAAAAAGCAGCTGGGAAGTTGTGTTTGAGCACAGTATTTAAATACTCAGCTGCCTTCTCTCATGCACATTATGCAGCAAGTAGTTTAACTTCTATCCTCCCAGTAAAAACTACAGCCCTATCTTCAGTTATCATAGGAAAGGAGATGAATCAACACAACCAGAAGATACACCATTTACAGCTGCCAGTACAGCAGTAGGTAAGATAAAGACAGAAAAAGAGGACTGTTTTTCTTAAATAGGCATTTCTGCAATCCTTTCAAACCCCCAGGTGAAAAGGAAACTTAAGAAATTCTCCTTAAATAAAAGCTATGTACAAATTGCACACGTTGCAAATGGAGCACTGAGATCAGTTAGAGAAAATAAGATGTACAGTCTTCACTGATAACATCTCTCTTGCTATAAACAGTGATAAACAGCATATGCTTTCTTCAGATGTCAGAACCCAGCAAGACAGCAATATTATGTACACAGGGCTTGTTTGCCTTCTGCCTCCCACAGCAGAGTCCCTCCAAACTCTGTTTTCACTTCAGAAAGCTGTGCAGTGACGTTCCTGCGCACCGTGCCGCTCCTGCTCGGCAAATCACAAGAGAGCTGTCATTGCTGTCTGGCTTATGGGCTTTAGGCAGTCCCTGGGCGTGGAGTAACCCTCGCCCCCGAGAGCAGTTTGCTGGGGTTTCTGGTAGTCTGTGCTGTAGCTCACGGAGGTCAGAACACCATTAACTTTGGGTTTGTCGTAGTTTATGACACTCTGGGGTGTCTGATAGTCTCCGTTCCTGGTGTCGGTCTTACATGAACTGGAGAAGCTGCCAGCAGTAAGGGAATGTATCTGAGATGCAGCGACAGGAACGTTGTAGCCGTTCTCAGAAGGGAAATTATTTTCTCTTGCTATGTGCCGCTCTATGATGGGCGTGGCGTACTCGGGCTCTTGGCTGGTCAGGGGCAGAGCATATTCGTGCCTGTTAGCTCTGTGAGGGCAGTGATAGTGATTTTCAAACTCGGAACTCCCCCTTCTTCCCTCCTCTTTGGTGTCCATGGGGCGAAAAGTAGATCCTTTACGTGTTACCATCCCAGTCCCGATCATGAGAGGCTGCTGATAATCTAAAAAGAAGCATGAAATACTCAATAAGGCATAGTTTGGTTATGTATGTAATACTTATGCACAGATAGGTATTTTATGCTGAAAAACTACTCTGCTATTGTGTCAAATGTGTGGTTATTGGGGATGTGAGGAAGCTTTTCCCTGACACCAATCCTGCAACCTCCTTCAGCGAGCACAAGTTGCAGATTATGGCAGAAGCTCGTCCAAGGAGAAGCTCCAATCTGCCACCTCTTTGCCTATTCCCTCCCTCCCTTTCCCCACCTACCCTCCCAAATAAATTAACATTTCTGGAGTATACTTTAAAGTCCTAAAAAAGAGGTCAACAAAATATTAGCAACAAACTGGACAAAGGACATTGCATGAAGATCCACAAGCAAGAAGTTCTCCAAAATGAGTGTTCCACTTTTGGAATAATTAAAATGCCCAGAGGATTCTTAACGAGCCGGCTTTATTTAAAAGGCATCTCACAGTAGCTGGCTGACAAGAAGGATGAAGTTAGGCAAAACGGCAGCCAAGAGAGTCAATGGAAGTGTGAAATGTGCTAAGCCAGCTCAGCACGGCTGTGGGCATGCCAGGGGGGATGAGCTTGGGGGGAGAAGCGGGAATGGTGCTGCCTGAGGAATTGGGCAGTCACCCAGTCAAGGGGGATGGCAGGGATAGAGCTGGCCTAAGGCAAATGGCCTGAGCAGGAGCAAGGAGTGAAATGGAGGAAATAAGGCCTCCAGAAGTGCCTGTTTGCACTTCTAGCTAAGGTGGATGCCAGGCTGCCGTGTGAGGAGATCTGCACTAGAAGGTTTTCTGAAAAAAGAAGTAATACTATTATGAGGAAAGAGAACGTTCTAACTTTCTCGCTTTGCCTCTGGTGACAATCTCTTACAGATACATACGGTGGCCTGAACAGCTCTAGTAAATGACACTGCTAAAGTATCGTGTTTTCATGCAGGCGTGAAGAAGTTAGCTCGGTTTCTGTTCTGGCATCGCAGTTCATCTGACATGAGCGTCGAATTCAATCCCATATGTCCTGTGAATCTTTTTGGCAGTTTCTGGCTGTGTCCCAAACTTCAGCATGTAGGGTGAAGGTGTTATGATATTTCACTAAGTAAGTGGTGCAGCTCTCCCCAGCATCGCTGCCGCCATCCCCAGAAATCTCTCTCGCTCAGGATGAAGCATCTCGACTTCCTCCTGGCTGCCTTTGGGAACCGGCAGGCAGCCGGGGGTCTGAAGTGAGGGAATTTCATGTAGCACGATAACCTATATCCAAATTGTGTGCTCTCTGCAATTAAATTAATAAATGGCACATTTCTAGGTTGCATTCACATTATTTCATGTTTTTTATTTTTAAGGAGACTGCAGGTGAAATGCTAAGGCTGGGAATGTGCCTGAGCCAGGCTGAGAGTTAAGACTTCCCACAAACACAGCAGGAGGGGATGGTGGAGAGAGCAAAGGCTTCCTAGACGTGGCCAGGGAACCAAATAACCATCATTTGTGAGCAACATTTATTCATTCTCTTTCCTTAACACTGCTTTATAGGTCTCTGCATATTTATACTGAAAGTTTCTATAAAGGATTGAAACTGTCTTTGAAAGATATTGAGAGCAGCACCATATGGAATTACAGTAACTATCCATTTGTTTTTTAAATGTACTTCTCTGCCAAACACAACGAAGAAATTCTAAAGAATTTCTAAGCTCTGGAGGCTGGAAACAACAAACTAATCTTTTTTCAAGAGTGCTGATCACTGATCCCATGAAATGGCTGGTCTCACTAGCCTTACCAGACAGACTAGACTAGGCGGGGATAAGATGTGCTAAGAGGATGAATTAAAAAATCATCCCTTTGGGATGCAAATAGTACTGATGCAGGGATTTGCTCTGTCCAAACAGTGACCTGGAGCCAAGGTAGCACAGGAGAGAAGCACTGGGGCTGGCTTTTTTCTTCTCTGTCATCTACCTGCTTCTGCTTTAGGAGGCCTCATCTCCCAGATAGTTCAGGCACCAGGAAAGCTGCACAGGGATCTCTGCACAACTTCCAGCTAGTCATGAAATCCCACCCTAAACCAACTAAGTAATTTTTCTATTTGATCAGCAGCAAGGGGCATCATATTTTGTTCCATTTCCAGAGACATTTGTGTTTAAATAGAAACACAAAAATTAGTCAGCAAAGGGAACCAATCCTATCCTAGGCACATTCTTGCACTTCATCCATGCCTGAGTGCCTTCCATCATTACCTTCAGCTGTAACTATTTCAGAGTCAGGAAATTTTTTCCAGCAACTCCAAGAAAAAAAAATTCCAAAATAGTAGGTCTTTCTCTCCCTAATATATTTAGCTGCTTCACTGTACATCTGGGATGAACATGAATAAATCTTTTTCTTTTATATTCTATAAACCTCAGCTTCCATAAGAGCTGAAGCTTGTAACATCGCTGGGCCATCTCTCTCCCTGTTACCAGCTCTGCACACAGAGCCGAAGGAATGCATCTGAGGGGGAGCGACTGTTACCTGCCATGTCACTGGTGACCAGATCCAGCTTTTGTGGTGTCTCCTTCTCATTGTTATAGCTGATGGTAAATTCAGTTGACTGATGTCTGGTAAAGGGCTGCTTGATTTGTTTCCAACAACCTATGAAAAAGAAATAAAAATAGAAGGCTTATCAGCAAGTTAAATGCTTAGAGTCAGAAGACTTACCAGAAAGTTTAATTTTTGGTATACTCATTGCTGTCAGTAGATTGAAATAGTTCAAAAACATGACTAAAATGGGCTGTTTGTTTAAAAAAAGCCCCCTAAATATGGAGGGTGAAGGAAGAAGTGAATCATCAACTGGGATTTCCAAGTTTATATAAGATATTTTGGCAAGAAGGACTCAAACTCTGTAGGTGCCTACAGTGATGCCTTAACAAACTACATTGATAAAATACCAGCTTTATGTTTTGGCATTGAATGTGTGGCAAAAACAATGCTTAAAATTTCTCTTATTTTCAGTAGATTAGTGTGGCTTCCATTTTGTTGGTATTGGACCACCTGCACTCATCAATTAACTTGTTCTCACAACATCCTTGTAAGACAGAAAAGAAAAAAATCCTCAGTGTCAGGGACTTGCTGGAGCCTGTGCCAGGAGGTCTGTGGAGAGGTGAGTTTGACTCACAGCTTTCTAAGCCCCAAGTCTGGTTCACAAGGGCTTAGGAGCTTGATTTATGAAGCAGACATACAACAAATGAACTGACTGGGTAAGAGGCTATCTCCAATTTCTTGGGATTTGTCCTCATTAGCAAGTGAGAAAGGATTATGATGTGACCTTGAAAAATCATATTAGCAAATACGATGTTAAGTACAAATTAATTTTCTAATGAGGGCGAGCTGCAGTGGGTAACAGCATTCCTTTCACTGACGTCAGCACCTGCTGAGGGATGAAATTTTGGAGCTGAGCTACTGCAAGAGACTTGTCAAGAGACATATGAAATGCTTAGTGGTTTGGGTTTTTTATGGAAAGCTGAGTTTCAGATGGATATTCCTCTACAGATTTGGTTGGCCAGGAAAAACACCCCAACTGCCAAGCTGATGGGAACCCCACTCTAGAAAATGTTATTGAGCAAGACAGAGAAAATACTTCATTGGGGTTTTGCCGTCATCTTCTAAAGCAGTATGCTCAAGCCAATCTCTCATTCAATACAGTTCAGTGTTGTTAGGCTTTATTAATACAGTTTCAGCCAGGGAGGGCAGTGAGAAGAAAATATTAAAGCCATAAAAAATGATTATCCCTTGCTCTCTTGGAGAAAGGCACTCCCCTTTGCTGTGGGGAAAAGAAAAGAAAAGCAGCAATTTTCTGCAAAATAGGTATTTTGGAGGTGGGAAGGAAAAGGAGGGCACCTGGGAGCACTCTTACATGCTAATTTATGCACTCTGTATAATAGATCTTTTGTTAATTGCCTTTCTGTCATAGAAACCAAATTATATTGTTTCTCAGGGCACTGTGCTAGGATGACACAAGTGGGACTATCGTTGGCTGTTTCCCTTGTATGAAGAGGTGAATTTGAATGAGGAAATGTGGATGCTATTTCACAAACATTAAATGCTTAGTTGCATAAACCCCTTCCTGCTGGCCCAGTGGACAGGACAGGACAAAGTGCATGATTCTCCACTAACCTGACTTCTGAGTACTGGATAATCCATAGGAAAGTCCTTTGGCTTCTCGCCTGCGAGGAGAGGAGAGGAATTATAAACATCAGTACTTACAGCATTTCAGCTTCCTGCCTTAGCTCCAGCAGAGCCTTTTTATTTAGTGGCTGAGGACAAGGCTTCACTTCGAGTTCCTGGAGGTTGCTATTTACTAGAACATCAGGCATGCAAACCAGCACTTTGACATTTTCTTTTTCTCCATCTATGTGCAAATTGTGAGTGCTGGTGTTCGGATTTCTGGGGCTGGCACTCATCAATTTGATGTATCTGTGTCTATATGTGTCACTCCAGGCTATGTTTGGGTCTGCTTTTCTGAATTCTTTGGCTATTTTATAGATTTACTGGGAAACCAGGGCAGACCTGAGTATCACTGGTGATGATGCAGCATCACCAGAGCATTGCTTATACTTCCAAATCCCCATCTGCTGACAGAAGCATTTCCTGGCTCAATATGCAAGTGCAGTTTCATAGCAATGGGCATCTAGCAGGAAGCACAGTTAGCAGTGCTCCTTCCAGTACTCGGACTTGTGAGATGAAATAGCTTAGTTTTAGCTGCTTACACCAGTGTGTGTGTGCAACTCCTTAGAGCCCAGCTCTGCTTTCAGCCTGCTAGCTTAAGTGCTCTAACTTGAGGGACTGGGAAGCAGAAACACAACAGGAGGGAAGTAAAAGAAAATGATCCAGCTAGATAGTTCAAATCTTCCCTTCACTGAATTTCTTATTTGGCTTTGGTGTGGAAAGTATCCTGTCTTTGACTGCTTTATACCTCTGTGTTTGTGGTATATATAGGGTGAAGAGAGCAGCTGGTTACATTGGGTGCACGGTTCTGACCTGCTTTACCTTCATTTTTCCTCTGACTAGGGGAGGCATACAGTAAGAAATACAATTTACAGAGACACAATATGAGTTCTACTTAAAAGAAAGACTGACAAACAGGATCAATTCCCAGCTCCCTGGAAAGAGGGCACAGAACCGAACATGCTAGCTAGGTACCCACAAATGCCTCCTTTGACAAAAACCAGTATCTTACTTGCGGAGGGCTGCGCAGATACAAATTCCAGAGAACAAGAACAGACACAGCACGATGAGGATGGGGACAATTATAGCTGTAAGCTTTAAACCTGCGTGAGGAAAAAAAAAGGGGTAAAAGTTTAAAGGTAAATTACTCTGAAGCTGGTAATTTTTACTACAGCAAAAGGTAGATAATGTTGCAGGAATGCTTCTTGAAGAGAGCATGAAAATGTACAACTATAAAACTAAAAGACCACTCCTCAGCCACGTACCTGTGTGGAACAATGTTGAAACAAAAGAGTTGAATATACTTTCTCAAGGGTGACACTTGGCTTGGCATCTATATGCATCCTTACAAAGAGCAGTCCTTCTTTATTACACACTAGATGACTTAAAAAGCCACTCATACACACTGTTTGCAGTTGCTTATAAATCTGCCAAGGGAGACTGAAATTTTACATGCCAAGTATCTGGCTCATGCTGAACCAGCTGAAACATTTCAGTCAAAATAGTTCAAAGATTTCCATGAGGGAATCTAGGGAAAAACCTGTTTAGCCACTGTTAAATTCTAAGACAACATGCTTTAGAGCAGGGATTTGAAAATTAGCAGTGGGGTGGCTCTTGTGTCAGGAGTGTGCTGTTCCCTGTTTCTACAGACACTTGCCAGCTGTGAGAATAAGGCAGTAGAAGCGTCCACAGAGTATTTGCAATTTAGCAGACGAAATCTCAGTAGATTTCATTTTCAGTGAACATGGATATGGTTTACTCATACTGCTGCACAGATGAACTGAGCTTGCTTGCTCTTGGCAAGCAGTTTCAGAATTTTGTTTCTCTTCCAGTGATCGCTTCTTACAACCAGTTTTTTCACAGAGGCATTTCTACAACTATCAGCTAGCATTTGGTACAGTGGATCTGGCAATTCCTGCCTGGCTATGAGGCCACCAGTCAGTATAAACACCAAATTTTGCTTGTTTGCTTTTTAAGGCCCAAGAAGTTAGCCCCACAACATTAAGGGATGAAGACTGCAAATTCAGGGAGAATTACGCAAATTAAGGTTGTCTGAGCCTTCATTAACACAGGCATTATGGAAGAGTGTTTAATTACACAACCAGGCACTACTGTTTGCTGCTTTCAGCTGAGAACTCACTCAGGAGGAAGTCATGGTTGTGTGGAGAGAAGATAACACTTTTGTGAGATGACTACTTCACATACTAAAAAATTACAAAATACAGGAAGACAGTGAGGAAGAACTCTCCCAAAAATTGCTGCTGAGTGCTCACTGTATTCCCTTGAGCCACCCACCATGCATGGCAAATCAACCAATATGACAGGGAAACCAAAGCCCAATGTTTAACACATCAAGGAAAATTAAGGCTTTCAATCTCTTCCTGTGCATTAAGACAAAAAGAACCTATTGCTCCTCCCTCTTCTCTCTGTTATTAATAAAATCTGATGGGGAAAATAAAAGTTTTGATTTGTGAGAAAGTTTAAAGTTCACTCAGCCTAGGCTGAAGACATGATGCGTCCTAGAGAAAATGCAGCATTAGGTAGTGTTACCCAAGTTAGTTTCTTCGGATGGGATGGGCTCTGTAACAGTCCTATCTTCTTTTCCGAGGGAGGTTTCTGTGCTCTGACTCGGTTTCTGCCACATGGAATGCGTAAATGAGCTGTTAGCTGCAAGAGAGAAGGGGCCATCAGTGGCACTGGGGCAGCACAGTGGGCTTTAGAGGCACCACGCACTGCTTAGCCCATACCTGGCATTATTCGACAGCCCATCAGCTCCAGCTTCAGGGCTATTCTTTGGTTCCAGGTTTGAGGGATAATCCGCACGTAACGGGCCACTATTGGAGGGATGAAGTTATTGCGCACTATGTCACCGGAGTTGGAGTTGCCTTGGAATACCTGCAATGAAATGTGCACACGTTGTTTGCTCTGTTTTAAAAGTCTCTTTCTTCAAAGTGCTCCTGACATCCAACCTCAAAGATTTTTGTAATCCTAAAACTAATACATTGATAACCTGGAATTCATCCACAAGATTTTAGGAATTGAGAATTCTGGAAAGAAATAATCTTTTTTAGTTGTGGCAGATGATCACATTTTTCTGTTAGCTCAGAGGAGAAAGATTATCACTGTTTCAATACTGTGTAATTTCTAGTTAATATATGCTGATATAATGCTATCATTTTTTATTTAAGAGCACTGCAGCACCCTTTCTTGGAAATATGCGATAGAAACATAAAAAGAAAAAAAAACTGAGGTGAACTATTTCTAGACATTTTAGTAAAATGGTCAGTTTTCTATATCAAGCTTGAAGAGTGACTATTAGCTATGCAGTTGTTACTGCACTTATACAGTATTTCCCAGAATCAGCTCAGCCCCTTGTGTAGAACAGTAGTCCTTGCAATATTAGTTCTTGGAGATGCTTCATCATGACCTAGGAAAACTTGAAAGCCTGATGAGATAGAGAAGTGAGCGCAGTATATCTTAGCTAAAATGCCAGGCCACTTGGGGTTCGGATGGGACAGGTTCTGTCATGCACCTTAGCTGAAACTAGGACCATATATAATACTTTCAAAGTATATTTGTATATAACAAGTCACTGTGGGAAACTGCAAGCCTGCACATTTTAAATAGCTAGCCTTTGCAGTACAACCACTACTAGGCTGATTTGTCACTCTTTGGGCCAGCATCCCCTCAGTTTAACATTAAAAAAATATTAACCCTATTAATGTTGGGAAGTGAAATTCCTTGCCATGCAAGTCAAGAAAATCAGAGCTAGCAGGAAATCTCTCTTCAGCTCTACCAAGTTTTCAAAAATTGCCATCAGCCCTGAAGACCAGGTAGAGTCTTCTCCCGAGGCAAGCTGGGCTCCCTCAGGAATGATGAGTGAAGGTCTGACTGAACATTGTGGGGCCAGGGAGGAAGGCTTCTGGGATTTCTTTTGTTTGAAAGGAAACATGAGGTTTTCAGGGGAAAACGTCATCAGACAAACTCCACCAGCAGCCCTGCCCTTCACCCGAGGGGTTGTTTCATTTGGCAGGGGGAGGTGGATTGGCTATCGTCATGCATTTGGAGCTGGCTCTCAGCTTTGCTGGTGCCGTACCAACAGCATCCCTGGCACGGGCAAACACTGAGCTGAGCTAAGGACTTGCCCCGACAGCTGCTGTTCCACTCCGATTACACCACTTTTTAAAAGAAGGGTGCAGACATACACATGCCTGCCTGTGTGTGTCCCACAGCTTCGCCAATCCCTGGATAACTCTGTTGTTTCGACAAGCTCGCTATCTACTCTGTAGCCATAAATTACACTTAGCCCAAGTCTAGACAAGTTTGAAACTCCTAATCTTTCTTGACAGTGAAAGCCTGCCCTTCAATGTCAAGACAACATACGCATTATTGTTTTGTGTTTTTCTTTCCACACCCTTCCCACCTTCCCTTACCTTTTCTTCATTGCTCAGAATCCCTTTGTAAGTTCTCCATTTTGAGTTGTTATTTTTATAATTCATCGTAAATGTCTTCACATAAAAGTTGAAATTCATGGATCCAGAACCAGTGGTTTTAATCCCTTTCAAAAAATTAAGAAAACATTTTCATTTGCTATGTGACTGTTTTAAGGGAACATTTTCAGATGCAAACACAGAAGCCAAAACAATTCAGAAAACTTGGTCTTCAAGGTGTTATTTTTCAATCTGTGTTTAAATTGAGTTTAAAAGTTGGATAAAGAATGAAAATCCATTTAAAATTGTGAATTTAGAGCAATGGATATTTTTTACAGAGCACGAAAGGCGGAGGGAGCTGGGCCTGTTCAGCCTCAAGAAGACACAACTGAGAGGGGACATCATCAATGCCCATCAGTATCGGAGAGGGGGTGTCAAGAAGATGGAGCCAGGCTCTGCTCAGTGGTGCCAAGCAGCAGGACAAGAGGCAATGGGCAGAAACTAATGCACAGAAAGTTCCACCTGAATATGACAAAGAACTTCTTTACTGTGCAGGTGGCCAAGCACTGGAACAGGTTGCCCAGAGAGGCTGTGGAGTCTCCTTCACTGGAGATACTCAAGAACTGTCTGGACACAATCCTGTGTCACATGCTCTGGGATGACCCTGCTTGAGCATGGAGGTTGAACCAAACGACCCACTGTGGTGCCTTTCAACTTTACTCATTCTGTGATTCTGTGACTCCAAAATAAAAATTGCATTTTGGTATTATGGTCTGTATTGGCCATCTTTATGTCTTTAGCAGCAACTGTAATTTCCATTTTTACAACTAAACCAGGAGATGAAAGCAGGAATTTCTTTCACCTAGGCCTTGTTTCAAAGACTGTGACTTTCATGTTTCTTACTGATTCCAGGTCATCCATCTAGACTCTACTGATCCCTGTGTAAGGACTTTTTTCTATCAGCTTGTTTACAGATCAGATATGCATGATAGCTGAGTTCAATCCTATATCAGCGTGGAAAGACAAGTCTTGTAAATAACCATGATGTTTTAAATAGGAAAATAATATTCATGAGCGCAGAACATTTCATTATGTTCAACAAAAAAACATTGCATTAGTGCACTATCAGCTTTTCAGCTGCATTCAGTTTCTTCTCCAGCTGAAACATCCGTTTCTAACAACCAGAGAGCTACATACCTGTTATTCTCTTCTTCTCCCCCAGGTCTATCTCCAGCCATTCACGGTTGCTGCTGTGGTTAGAGGCCCAAGACCACCCTGGGACTTGAAGCCAAGCCTTGTCGGGGGACCATAGGAGTAGTTGCCCAAACTCATTGGTCTCCTCCCAGTAGGAAGATGCAGTAACCTGGCTCTTGGAGAGGAATCCCTCTTCCAGACTGAGAGATTTGTTGCAGCCTAGGAGTCCCCACACAGACAGGCAGAAGGAGTTATTTTGCATTTTCACAGGATATTTTTATATTAGGCTAGCAACATTTGAAGACCACCCACAACAGCAAAGTCAGACGTTGCTGAAACTAGTGCTAGCCTGATGCTCTCCATTAGCTGTGGTGTTTACCAGTCAATTTGTAGTGTATGATCCAGTACCAGAGTGCTGCAGTCCCAATCCTTTACCAGTCTAACTCCTACATACATGACACCTTCTGACTACATCTGCTATTTTTGCCATTTAGTTTTTTAATCTCTGCACTTTTGTCTCATTCCTGTGAAGACATTTTTTATTTTTAAATTTTTCCTTCTGAAACATAATATTTATGTTTTGAGATTGGCATTAAATAATTCTGCTGTACAAAACACTTCACAGATGAAGGCACTGTACTGAAAGGAATACTTTACTGTAAATATTTCATGATTCCCACCTGCAATTAGGGCTAGGAAAGTTACTCATTAGAGAAGCTCCTTGATACTGCTGCCAAGATGTGATATCATGAAGATAATATCTGCGGGTAAGTACTACAAACTCCCCTGAAGAACCCACAAAATTTCTGCACATCAAGGTTCTTCAGAGAAAACAGGCCAGTGGAACATGGTTCAATGAAGTTAAAAATAATTCCTTGGCAGATTTGAAGGCCTATACATGCTCTACAGTTTTCAGCGGAATAGTAAATGATTTTATCTCAAATGAGTGGAATATAATTCAAATGAACAAATGCGAACTTTTCCCCCCTCTTTGCTGAGTTTTATGCAAATGAACGGCTTGACAGATTAAAAGAGGATTTTGCATCTTGGAAAGCCCTAAACAAAAACTCCTTCTGTATCAGTGCAATATAAATATATTTTCATTTTTCCTATGTTTTCTTTCTCCGCTTGTATGATGAAGATGGAAATTATAAATGTCTGAGGAGAAACTGTTTTCATTTTCTGTGGCCTAAAGTACATAAAAATGGGATTATCTGATTGTCATTTTTCATATGCTGGCACCAGAAATGTAACAGCAGAATACTATTTCTGTTTCTCATCTATGTGCGTATGACCGCACATATTCTGTGGTTTTTTTCTAGCTCACTTCACATCCCTTCAATTTTTTTATTCACTTGCCAATTTTAAAAAACTGCTGTCCTAAAATATCCTTCCTAGACACAGCCTGACATTCTCCTGTTTATTTTTTAAAACTTTTACAGAAAATACTTAAATAGCTAAAAACAAAGGAATTATTCTTACCGTTCGAAGTAAATGTAAACCTCTTATCTGACAGAGAACCACTGTAAGAAAAGAAAAAGGTAATTCAACCTTTCATGAAGTGGTCACAGGAGTGCTGAGGTACAGCTTCAGAATCACCGTTTATCCAGTAAAATATCCCTGGCCAGACTGTCCCTTTCTCTGCTGGCTGGTTACTGACCCCCGTAAGAGCATTCAAGTGCATCTCTTACTGTGACTGAATTCAGGTAATTTTTTTAATGGTTTCAAGCATTTTTTAAAGCTTTAAAGTGACTCTCTGTTGCATCACCATGTTACCCCTGCTGCTTGTGAAAGAGATACACTTGATGGAGACTAAACCACACCAGCTCTGGCCATTCCTACTTGGGCTACTGGTGTGTCATAGGATGAAAACTTGATGAAAACTACTCCTTGTTTTAATCTGTGTGGGAACCAGTTCTGTTATAACTATGGCCAACATCTCCCATCACGAATGGTTCTTTATGCTCCATTAACCACATCTATGGCTCCCTTTTTCTTCCTCCTCCTGACACGGACGTTTTTGCTTCAGGGGGAAAAGCCATTTCTTGGGCCACTCCACACAGCCCTGCACAATGCAGGACAAGATAAAATCACCACTCTAAGGGAAAGCTGAGTTTTCCTTGGCCTCTCAGGGAGCCGCTTACTAATTCCCAAGGAGATGCCCCTGAGGTTTCATTCCAGAAGCAATGACTCCAACTGGCTGCCTAATAAAAATAAAAGCCAGGGTTTTAACATGAAATTAGTTTGGATTTCTTGAAAATCTGCCCCCTCCACTGTCACTTCGATTAGCTGCACGCATCACTGGCCCCTTTTGAAAAGCCTTGGCCAGCGTGACTAAGCAGTAAAACAACTTCTGCACTAAGCATGGAGACAGTTCCCTTTCAGGCTGCCCTTTCTTTGTTGTTGGCCAGGAAAATTTCCCACAAGGTACTGTCTGCGGCCTTACCACGGTGTGCAGGGCTGTATGTTTTGAGAGCACTGCAAATGGGGAATAGGAAAGTAGTCCCACGTCAAGGTCAATAAAAACACTGCGTTTTTTTGTCACTGAGGGAAAACTAATGACTACAGGCAAACGAAGCTCTTCAGAGCTCTGGGTGGGAGCTGATTTATTTGGGCATGTAGGCGGCTGAGCAGCTAGAAGGGGAAACACAAGACCTCCCTCCCACATCTTCCCCACAGGCAATCCTCAGGGACGATCAGATGCACTCTGCTCACTTCAAACCAGTTTGACATCACAGCCAAAACAGTTTTTGATTTCTTAGTGAATGCAAAGCAATCCATTTCAAGAGAAAAGAAGAAAATAAATACCTATGTAATCAGTAAAACCTACCCAAAACAGCAATCACAGTGCTCCTTGACTACTTCTAATGAAAAAAAGTCACCCAGAACCCTTTCAAATAGAGGGGGTTAGCATTTCTAAGGTCTATGAAGCTATGAAATCAAGCTGATAGATTTCTGCTGTAATTCACTAAATAGAACAAGCCAATTCAGTAAGTGGTAATTCATCAGTTTCCTAATGTGACTGCTAGAATTTGTCACACAGGTTCCACTTTGTCCTTTAAGGGAGGGAAAGGGTACCGCTCCATGCTCCTCATTTGCCCAACAACCTTCAGGATCCGGCCTTTTATTTTTTTTGCCAGAGTTGGTCTCAAGCAAAGTTTTCCTAAGCAGTGCAGGTTAACCCCGATTCTCATCTTTCACTGTTGACAAGCACACAGTCTCTTGCATTTTCAAAGACAAATTATTCCACGTGTGCAGATGTATAAGTCACAGGCCAGGCCATGTCACAACACCCCGTGTATTTGCACTGGGGTATCAGAACTGCCCCATAAATCCAGCCACTCAGTCTTCATTACAGCATCTGGGGATGCAGGTCCGCACATGGATCAGGGGAAGTGAGAAACTCACAGATGCTGGAGTGTAACAAGCACACTGAAAAATGGAGTGAGGAGGCCAAGGTCAGCTCTTGCAGGGTGGTGGGTGAGCGAGACATAACTCCACGTTAACAACACAGACACTTAACAGCTCGATGCACTCCAGCAGCAGCTTTTGATGAGGTCAATTTCGGCTCAAGTCACTAAATAATTTAAATCTTTAATACTGAAGTCCACTATAAATGAGATTTTAAAAGCTTGAGCAAGCTCTTATTTAAGGGCATCTAAAAAGCTCTTAAGGCACTGCTGCTCAAGCACCAATTTTTTCTTGCGGGCACTGGCTCATCTGCAGGATTTTCTTTCAGCGTGTAGGTACTGCAGAACAGGGAAGCCATGCAGCTTTGTAGATAGCTCTTATAAAAGCTTTTTTAAAGCACAAAATGCATTGGTTCATTTTCTTAGTGAATAGGCCTACTGTTTCTAGGAACACTTTTCCATGTTTTGAAATAAAAGCATTTCCCTACATACTCCAATTTCCTTCTCCTGGGTTCACACCAACAGTTCGTCTGTTCTAGAGACTGTCCCAGCTGCCAGGTGTGGCAGAAGCATCCTGGGAAGCACTGTTCTGATACTCCCATTTTTCTCAAAGTCTGTGCCATCTAGTTTGTAGGCATACAGCCCAGTGTGAGCCTGTGGCTTCCTGTACCACCTGTAGAAAGCCACGTTGTCTCCTCAGGGCAATTCCGTCCCTATAGGCAGGAGAACTACAGGGGCTCTTCTCCTCCTTAGGGAGCTCTCTCAGGGCACCTCACATTAAATGGCCTAAATCCCCCAGCACGTGTACACTTGCAGTCTTACACAGTTCATTCTTTGCCCATTAGCTCTTGTACCGTGAAAAAAAATACAAACAGGAATCACAACTCACTTTCATGATAAAATTTTATGTGCTACTGCCCAAGTTACTCCATTGAGGTTCTCCAGGGTCACATGCATACGAATGTATGTGAACAGTTCTGCAACATCTTTAGGTAAGGTACAAAATATTTGATTTAGGGTTTCACTAAGCTGGCACGTGTGATGGAAAGAATTTGTATTTGTTTTACGGAGGGACTTGGTGCCTGAGCAGAGTTCTCAGTCCTGCTTTGCTTTGAGACAAGTTTATATTAATTTTCTTTGGCAATTAACTTTCAAGAAAAATAGAAAATATTTAGGCTGTACAGTTCTTTGGCTACGATCTACACAGTACCTGGCTTTGTATATTCTAGTGCCATTGTATATAAAGCATTTCAGTCTGTGCTGAAGTTTAAGCACAGCAACAGAGCACATGAATGCCTTTTTTTTTTCATGAATGAAACCATGACTGCAAAATTGTCAGGAGGGTGTGAGAAATCATGGAGAAAACAGGAAAATAGTATAAAAAAATACATATTGCCTTAGCTCTCATAAGCTGTGGGATGGAAATTTCCCTTCTTACAAAAGAAAAAAAAAAGGCCTCATGTAAAATCCAGATAACATTTGAAAATTAAAAACTATAAACCAACAGGAATGACAGAAGCAGTTGCTGGAAGGGCTTACTGTGCTGGATAGAGATTAGAGGATTTATTTCTACTTCAACAACAGTACAATTAAAAGTCAGAAGATAAGCAGTAAATATAATACCCTTGCTATAAATATTCTAAAAGAGAAAAACTCTGAACATGTCAAAAGCACAATGTTTAAGAAGTTGTTCATTAAATCCCCTATTGCTCAATGGCACTTTTTGCTTACTCATTTTTCCTAGTGTTTTTTGAACTTCAACATGAATTTATCATGATTTATTAGCACATCAATTAAAGCTGTTTGTTGCAGAACATCGTACTCTCATGTATCTGCTACCAAAGTGATCTGCAAATATGTTCTGGAAGGAACAGAAGGGATAAAAAATACCAACCTACATGGTACAGAGCCACTGAAAACTTGGAACCTCTTCCTATCTCCAGTGCCGACACCATTTTAACAAAGCCCTAGACCCACACCCAACATCTTTTGCTCCCCAAAATGGTGTCCCCACCTGCCTGTGCTGATGTGGGCTGTGCCCTGTGTCCCGGGGTGTGCCCCAGTGCCAGCCCCACCCGTGGTACTCACTCTAGTGAGGGGACCCCATTGGCGACGACGCCCTCGTAGCGGCTGATGCCCTTGTGCTGGGTGACGCTGATCTGGCCGCCCAGCTCATCCGCCACCACGCCGGCATGGATCGCAGATTTGCACAGCAGCGAGGTCTGAAAGGCAGGAGCCAAGGCTCAGAAAATCAATCTGACAAACTGCTAATGCTTTCCCTTCCAAGCCACCGGTATACAGGTGTTACAGCTCATAAAATCCAGCAAAAGCTCAAGAGGAACAAGAGGCGGGGGAGGGAGAAAGAGCAGTAATCCCTGAAAAATATACATTTCCCAAAGTAATTTTTCTTTTCAAGTGAAAAACCAAATAATCTGCTTCTGAGAAGATGCTTTAAGATTGTCACTCCTCAGGAAAAAAAGTCAAAGGCAAGGCAACACTTCCTTGGGAAGATAAATCAATATTTCCTTGGTGTTCTTGCCTGAAGGCAGACCTATCTATCACTGTACCTTAGGATTTGAGTCATGGTGTACATTAGGGGATTTGGCTATGTGTTGCCTAGCTGCTGCTGGGTTTTAAGTGCAGCCCATTTCCCAGTATCTCAGGTGGGACAGTGCTGAAAAATACAGGCAGGACTTGTGTGCCAACTAGGTGGCAATAACACACCACTGGGCTAGGGTAAAGCAGGGAAGGGACAGAAAAAGGTATAAAGGAGACTTTCCTAGGGGCTGCAGGCATAGGTTGGTCAGGTTCACACCGGCCCAGTTTGGGCTGTGCTACTGGACAAACTGGGGTGCTGGGCTGTCCCCTCCAGGCAGGGGTGGGGAGAGTGGAGGCACAAAGGCAGCACATCTCCAGGGGAGCCCTGCAGGTTCTTCCCATCAGAAAATCCTCCTTAATGATGCAGGGAAAATTTCTTTTGCAAATTCCTCAGTGAAGATAAAATCTGCATGAGGTCATGCCATGTGCTGCTTTTCTGCCCTAATCATTGGAACCAAGGGCAGAGTAACTCCAGCTAATGAGAATGTAACGTGGCATTTCTTTGTTTCTTCAGCTCTGCCACTTTCCAGGCTGGAGCCTGCACGCTTGAATAACTGGATGAACAGGTTAAACGTGAGCACTGACTTTTTGGGAACTCAGCGACTGTGATAGGGTGGGATTTTTCTTCAGTGGTATGATTAGGCTTACTCCTCTGAGAGAGAGGTAAAGATTTCACAGGCATGACAGGAGAAGAGTCCAGGGCGAGGGGCACGGAGAGGGCAGAGCTCTGAGTGATATGAGCTGTGGATAAATGCAAGCACTTCAACTTTTTGAGTTTAAAGAACAAGAAGTTAAAACAACCCAGAAGGTTGGTAGCTATCGGTGGGATGTGATTAGGCAATGTGTAATATTTCTTTCATCTCAGTGCAGATGCTAGGATAGTGCAGGCATAATCCTAAAGAAAACCCATGTGTTACTGATACATATTATATATACATGTAATACATAAAATATATTTTTTTCACACGTGGACACCAAACAAGTAAAAGCTAAAATCATAGAAATATTTCATACATGGATGAGCACCGCCTCAAGAAGGACAAACACTAGGCAGACTTTTTCCAGAAAGCCAGAAACCACAAGTCAGTAGGTATATTTGACAATCAGTGGACTTTGTTCTCACACAATTGATTTGTCTGTTTGAAAAGCGTCTCTGTGTGCCTATATACTGATAACTTACTTATATACTGATAATAAAAGGTATAGCAAAACAGCCCAGAAGAATTACTGACAAAAGTCAAGCAGCAAAAGTTGAAACCAAGTTGTTCTAGTCTTGCTTCTTTTGTCTTTATAAATTTCCCCTCATTATCCTGTGTACTTACATCTCTGTATCCTTCTCCAACATTCCCAGAAATGTCACCTGCTATGTCTCTGCAGCCAGCAGGACAGTATCTGCTGTAGTGAGAGAAGAAAGGCTTGTTTAAGGCATGAACTGTAGTGATAATACACACAAACAAACTGCTTTAAAATAAATGATCTCAAACCAATAAATATTTTAGCAGTAATTTCTGGCTGGTGCTCTGTTAGTGAGTCTAGGAGCTCAATAAATGGGGCCTTGAGTTCACAGGTGGGCTGAACACAGTAGCATACAAAACCAGAAAAGCAGTTTTGCAAGGGCATTTATTTCTGTTTAATTCTCTTGTTCTAGAAATGCTACCATGCAAGTTTTCAGAGTAAGATAAGAAGCCTATATGCACATCCAGACAGAAGCCAGAAGAGCACAATTTATTACCATTTCAAACCTATCACAAAGTTCAAGGAACCGAGAAATTATAGCTTGTCCTCAGATAATCTTGTATCAGCTGGGACGTGATCTGCTCCCAGAGGAAGCACTGGAATGTGAGGCTACTTTGAATTTCAAAGTGGAAGCTCTTTTTACATATACCATGTATATGTATGCTCTTAATGAGAATTGCTGAGAGCTCTGAATCTCCATTCCATCATTTTTCTGGGCCACAGACTTCCATTCTGCACTACTGCTTCTCACAACCAGGCATTAGACCATTACAGCATTGGAACTCAAAAAAATTCACTTCTCCAGAAAAATAAGACTGTTTAACACTTTGTAACAATTGAACCAGTTGACAGATACAGCAGAGTAAACCAGAATGCAGAGCTGCAAACCCTCTTTACCTGAATTCAGCCTTTGTGTAGTGGTTTGCTCGTTCCAAACAGGTGATTAGATCTGTGAAAAGTTTGCAAATGTAAATTCCCATTGTAGGATGTAAAAATACAGACAAATATTTGGCAGAACATGAAGTTACATTTAAAGACCTCTCTGTATAATTCTTAAGCAATTTTATTAGACTGGAAGCATAGCTATGGTTTTCTCTCATTCTTTTCAACTCCCTCTTCTACTCTTCTTATGTTTTACACATTCTTAAAAGCTGAAAGGACCTCCAGAACATTAAATGTGAGAATGAAAACTTTAGTCTCTCCTACCCCTCCATTCTCTCACAGTGTGGTGGATGCTGGAGCTCAAAACACAGCAGAGCTTCAAGGAGAAGGCACTATTTCCCCCTCCATTGTGCCCGTATTGCAAATGGTCTAGGTAGGATTTCAGCAGCTATTATATCTGGTTAATGTTACAGCTGTTTCTTATACACATGCTATTAAAAATACCATGGCTCCTGCTAATCTGGAAATACTTAGGAACAAACATCTAGGCTAAAGCTTTATGTGTGTAGGGATGATAATTAAATAGGGGGGATTATGCCACTAATCTTCTACTACTTTAGGATTTCACCTTACCTGGATGATCACTGCTGGCATAGGACAACAGAAAGCCTCGTCCTGACACGTGGGATCCACTCTCAAAGTGAATAGTTGCCTCATTGCTATCTAGAATGATTTCTTTGGGGACAGGCATCACGTTACCACAGTACGGCCCTACAGACAGAACAAAGAAGATTTCAGAAGACATAATTAGGCTGGAATACTCTCATGATTAGCAAAGAATTTCATAACACACTCATTCTCTTTCAGTACCAATGCAAAAGTTGACAAAAGGGTTTTGGCTTCAGTCCTTTATGGGTATGAGCTCTAAAACTACCCTGACAAGGAGTGGCCGGGATCCAATTGTCTCTCTATGGCAGCAATTCCAGCATCCACATTTCTCATTGCATAAGTGTTAAGAGAAAGATTAATGCCCTTTGACCTTTGAAGTACAGCATGCTTACAACCAGCAGTAACTCATTAGAGAAATGACACTACATTCAAAAGCAATCCAAGGGATCTAGGCAGGGTCCCTGAGATAAACCCTCCAAACACACAGCTCATGCCATTGTGGCACAGCAGCCAGTCGGGAAGGATTAAGACCAGAAACAGAGCACTTGGTTTTCAAGGACCTGCATATCACAAGCCAGGTTGTACTACAAGGCAGTAGAGCTTCCCTTAGAACATTTCCTAATCTTTGTCCATTTAAAAACACCATTAGACCATGGAAGTATACAGTTCAAGTCTCTGGAGTTTAAAACAAAAAAAGAGAGGGAGAGAAAGGGGAAGATGAAGGGAGTGGGACAGGGACACAACAGCCTTGCGCTTACAGTGAATTAGATAAGGGTTTTACAGCTACCAACTGCAGTATCTTGGAACAGTCTTTGGGACACGCCTTTCTTGTGACAGCAGGCGTGCCCAGGACTCCTAGTAATTACATTTGCTTCCTCAGAAAGTCAGTTCCCGAGGGGAGTGTTCCTTTGAGACTGCCACAATCTTTGCGCTTGCCTTCTGTCACCGTACCTGGGTGCAAACACTTGTCCCTAGCTGCCCTCAGGCACAGATAATACAAAAAATTCAAAGCAGTTTGGATATACTTGTTCAAATTTATGAGCCTGTTTACAATACAAACTGCAAAGAAGAGGTTTTTGTAAGACGGCAAACAGACTTTTTTCCCCAGAGGAAAAAAACCAAATAACCCTTTACAAGCCCTCAGCCCATCTGTTCTGTTGAGGTGAATGACAGATTTTGTGTCCTAAAGCAAGTCTTTGGGATGAAAAATGATCACTTTGATTTTTCCTACACAACCTCATCTTGGTGGTGGTGGCTACTTTAGGGCAACTTGGAACTGACTTCTGAGACACAAGAAATTACATGCACATCATGATGCAAATTTGATGAGCGATACCCACAGTAATAGGCTCCTAAAAGCTTCTTCATTTTACTTGATACTCTGGGTTAGGGAAGGTGCTCTTTCCCGAATACTTCATTTGCCTTATAACAACTATAAGGTCAGCCTATTAGAGTAGCCCAATCAGAGAAACGACAGCCAGCTGTCAGCAGAATGGGACAAACAAAAGGAGGAACTCTTGTCCTTTTGGCTTTTAAAAATCATATGGTGAAGCCAGGCAGGCAGAGAAACAAGAGACAAGTGTGACATTTCCCTGGAGTACTCATGTGTTGAAAAATGACTCACGACTTAGTCAGAGAAAACAATGTCTATAAAAAGGGTTAAACAAATTGCTTAGGAAATGAACTTATCAAAAAGACAGCATCTGACACTGTGTCATACCAGACAACTGCACGAGTGATTTATTTGAGAAGGTCTTTTGTGTCAGGTTGCAGTGGGAGAAGTAAAGTGCTAACTTAGATATTTTTTTGAGAGAGAGAGAGAGAGGGGGAAAAGACGGAGCATTGCACGTCTTCAGAATAAAACACCTGAGAAAGCTTTGGTCGTTTCTTCTCTCAAGGACTGTCTCTACATATTTTCTCACAAGTGCTCTTTGGCTTTCTCCCTCGCAGCGATTGGCAGTGACCTATCTACTCTGGAGGTATAATTTAGATGGCTGATTCACTCAACCACACATCAGCTGGATCAGGGATGAGTGTCTCCTCCAGTAGCAAGCCTACATACGTTCCAGATAATTATATAAACAAATCATACATCATGAGCAAAACCAATAAAATATAATAAAATGCAAAATAGTCTAGACACATAGAGCTGAATAATCCAAATTAAAGCAGGAAATTCAGAAGCAATCAGCTCAAGACACCAACATTCAGTATCTAAAGACAAGTTTCTACTATTAGGTAATAAATCCAAAAAGGTTACCAGGCTATGGTTATCTTCTGCTGACAGCAGTTCTGGCATACCAAGAGATTCCCATGGGTAGTTCGAAATAAAGGGAGCCTAGGATTAATTCCTTAAAGGATATAGAAGCAAGAGAGAGTATATACACTCAAGAAAGGAATATTTTCCAAAAGTTTATAAGTTTTCTGCAAAGATTTGTAAGAAAAAAGTAAGACGTGTGGGGGAGTGGAATTCATTAATACTACAAAACATTCACTTGTTCTTTTGTTGCAAACTGAGGAAGCCTTGCAAAACATTTCATTATATTTCTTCTCAATAATTCAGGTAAGACCATATCAGCACTACACTGTCAGGTCCTCAGACTTGCCTGGGATCTAGCAGAGTTTATTTTCATGTTATTGAATACAGAAATAAGTGCTGAGAGGTAGGGTTCAGGAAAAAGTGTAAGCACTATCTCACCCCTATATTGCTGTTCTTAGAGAAACTGATCAGACACTTGTTTAACTCAGAGGTTCTTTACTCCTTGAAAGAATTAGAAATGTGTACAGTCTGGTTTTTAGGGAAAGGTGTTAACCCACCTTTTTTGGTGCTTACTTTGTTTAAAATGACCAGCGTCAGTGACCCTCTGATTTGACTTACCTCATAATATTTGGTTTGGTTAAGCAGCATCTCTCTCCATTTTGCCAAGTCTTTGCAGAGTGGACTTTTTAACTTCATATTTCCATTTCTCCCCTAATCAATTTATTTTACATTGATGGTTTTCCAGGAAACTCGCTAAGGGGACAACTAGTAATGCTTAGAAAATAAAACTGATTCAGGATCAAGACAATTCTTTGGGTTCAGTTTTGACTGATGAAAGAATTTTATGCTATCATCTGTTTTTAAATTTTCTTTAGAAAAATAACATCTTTGTTTTTACGTACTCTTTCCCATGCACTTCCACACATCAGTTCTCTATTTCCTTTCATATTGTAAAGCCAGAGTCAGGACAGTCTCCCAGAGTCTCTGCATTTTGCCTTGTGGAGTGCCTGATTAGATGCACTTGCTGTAGACACAGTAGTGCCTGGTAGGTTTGCTCTCCATCGACCCACTATTACCTCAAATACATATACTGTGAGAATTTATAGACATTAGAAGACTAAACCCTGTCAGCATCTGTGCATGTTAGGCTTCATCTGAAACCTGCATTTAAACTACTCAGTATTTTCCATTGGCAATCGAGGTGAGAAAAATACTTTCGTTGTTTACTTTAAAAACTCAGTCGTAAGTGCTCCCCATCTTGTCTGTCCATTCCATTTGGGATTTATTCATTTCCCTGGGCTGTCGATATGAATAGTGTGCAACCATAGTGAAGATGAGGAATGATGGACAAAGCCCCAGTATGAAAATAAGAAACTTGCTTATAGGGCTGTTAATTTTTACAGCAGCATTTGGACCTGACTCTGGATAAATATTTAATTCCTAAACCTGGGACTTAGCCAGAAGTTTTTTAAGATCCCTTTTGAGAACTGCCAGATCACGTTATCAGTTTTTCATCTTCTAATGTTAGTTGTGAGGTGGGTTGTTTTGCATATTCGGCTTGAGAAACGAGTCATGAATGCTGATCTCTCTCAGCTTCCTGTTAAAGTGACTTGGCTGGAGCTCTGCTGGGGTAAGTAGGCAGGATTATTCGGTTTGTTTATAAGAACAAAGGAAAGAGTTTGATTTAATAAACAGATGTGTTACATGTGATGAATCTGAGTAGGTGTTCTCCACATTTCAACATTAGTATATCTAGATGCCAGGGCCTTTTCTTCTTTCCTTGCCTCATTAAGAAGTTGACCCAACTGTGGTTCCGTCTGTTCACTCCAGACTCTTTTTATATATATATAAAATACTGCAGGATAGATATTAGGCATCTAAAGATTTCAAGTATACTAAATTTAATATTCTCCATAATTAAATTAACTTTTAATCCTTTCATCCAGAACATTTGATCTGTTGGTATGGGTTTGGTGGCTTAAATAAAACACTTTTATTTTGGAATCACTGTCTCCAAGCAGTATTAACATCCTGCAAGATACACAGTAAATTGTCTCGTGGATATCCTTTGGCTGGCCCCTCTGGAGACTGAAGAGACTATTTTACGTGTTGTTTATTTTTTAAACGTTAGCAATGGCCTACTGCTTTTGTCTTTTTCATAACAGTGTTGTTTTGCTAATCTGATGATCTTTACAGCATTGTCTGGTTTTATGAGGTCTAGTTTACTTCTACTGTCAACCAGGCTCTGGCACAGCTCCTGAGCTTTCTTTGTTGAATTATGTTCCATTATTTTTTCTACTTCCCTTAAGAAGTACTGTGCCCAGAGGACTCTTCTTTCACACCAGCTGGCAATGCCTACATGCTGTTTGTTTCTCTAGTTCTTGGTACCTTCTGCCTCTTCTATAAGGCTTTTGCTTCCTTTCAGAAGCAACTATTTCCCTCTTCAGCTATTGAATGGCCGGTTCACTATGCTTATTCTGCTTTCAAATTCCTCAACTTCATTTGAAATCTGCAGCCTTACATTTGCAGAGGTCTTTAAGAAACTTGGTTTGGATATTAAATCATGATGGCCTCTGTTCAACAGAGAATCTTCTCCCTTTTTTCAGTCTTTACTTGCAGAGTAAGCCGTGCTTGGCAGGCAAGGTGCAGCACCAATTCATGGATGTGCTTCTAAAGGATTATCATGTCTTAATGCATCAGTTTGGGGAAAACAATGTTGTAAATTGTAGCCTTTTCTCAAATAAATCAATTTGGAATCACCTCAGTATCTCAGGAAAGACAGGGGTATGATGAACATGGATTCCACTTGTTTTACTTCAGAGCTAAAAATATATCCAGAGTGCAAGCCTTTCACAAATAGCTCACAAAACCAGCAAGGATCTGTTGTATGAAAACACCTGCACTCTCAAAATTCATCTCCATCCCACATTCCCACAAATACTTCAATAAGCAGTAACTATTCTCTCCCCCTAACCAAGAGAGGTCCTCTTTTCTCCAACCATGACACACGCACATGCAGTGGGAACCAGCAGGACCCTGCAAGGACCTGCCAGGAGACAAAAAGTGCTGCTCTATGCCCTTCCTTGCAGGGAAGGTGGTGTTTAATACTCTGCAGATATGAGATGACAGAGAAGCCAGGATGAGACAGCCTGGTTATTCAACGTTTAACTCTGTGCAACACAGTCTGACCTCAGGCTGAGTGGTAAACATTTCTTGTTTTAGGAAAAACAAATAGAACTTTCAGTTAACGTTTCCAAAAGGTTGCAAAGGACTGCAATAAAGGAAAGAAAAAGGCATCTGAGTTAGGCTGTGGAAGTAATCACAACTTCAAAATGGAGCATCTGGGCCACCTGCATAGGCTGTAGGTCTGCCTGCTTGACCTCACGTGAGATCCCTCCTTTTAACATTGTTGTGGTTTTAGCCAAATCCAAAGACAGCAGCAACAACTAGGAATAATGAGTGAAGAACTGTAGTTTAACAAAAAACAGAGAATACACTGTATGCAGCTAACAGGAAAAAAGGTCAATTTGATCAAACAAAACGTTGACATTCTTTGTTACATCAATCCTTTCAAAGCTGAAAATTCAGGATACTGCAACCACTCAGGCGAAACCCAATGTTAAAAGCATTTTGACTGTTAAGAAACTGCTCAACTTGATCTTCAGCAAAAACTTGTCTGGGCATTTCTCTGGGTTTCCTGAAATACCAGAAACAATACAGTAATAACAAGTTTCCTTTGAGGGATGAAAAAGAGACCTGGACACACCCTTTATTCAAACAAGATATTTATTTCAATACATAATAAGGAGTGACTGGTTTGATGAATCCCCTCAAGTCATAATGACAGGTAGGAGGCATCCGAAGGCACTCTGTACCTTTAGTGGTGGGGTATGGGGAGAAGAAAGCATTTTCAGTAAATTCTCTATTTCACGTTAGTTACCAGCTGTAAATTATGCAAGAACAAGTCAACTGCACTAACTCTCCAAATTATTACTAGTCACTCAGCAGCTCTGACATCCACCCCAGAGGAACACATCAACCTCCTACTGACTGCAAGTGAATGAGGAAGTAAGTAGGCACTTATCTCTTCTTTCGGCTTTCTCTCCAGTTAAGACTGATGATCATCTCACAAAATTAAGGGAAAAAATACTAAGCCATTAGATGGGGAAAGAGATAGAAAAAAGCAAGAAAAAGGGGTCAAAAGAAGTACAGAAATCTGATAGAGACATGAAAAGAAGCAGACTAAAAGCAGTTCCTGTTGAACTTTTAAAACATTTATGATTCACCTTCATAAGTAGTGCAAATTTTGTTCTTGAGAACTACAGGGCTGACATGGTTAATCTTGTTTTCACATATCCCTTTAACTAATTAAAAAATCAGAAGCTCTACTTCAGAGCTCAGTATTTTTAATATGCTCAGATAATGCAATTAACTTGAGAAGAAAAGCATTTCAGTAAAGGCTGCACCTTGTCTGCACTGTGAGATTATGTTCATATTAATTTTCTGTGGGACAAAAACCACCATATTTTAATCCAGTGAAAAGCTGTGCCTTTGAAACAGAACATGATCATCTATTTATTTCTCCTAGAGACAACACGTGCAAAGCTGTGCTAATATTAAAATGTTTGTCAGACAAAGGTGACTCAATTTCACCAAAACGGGTGTTAGACTTCCTTTGCTGACTGATGATTAATATTTTCACATCTACGTCTGGATACAGAGCTAACAGCTTCAAAGAAAAGGCTTGCTACAGGTTCCTTCCTCCAGTGAACACTAAAGAAAATAACTTGCAGAGTAATAACTCAGAGATACAGTGTTCAGATGCTGTAATACTCCACTTTTAGAGTTTCATTAGGATTAGTTAATTTTCATCTTTTAATTGCAATACTAGAGAAATCCAAATTCAATAGCTGCTTTCACAGGTCCATCAAAGCTGAGAAGTACCAAAGGTGAGAAGAACTGTAGTGTCACATTCGTGTCTTAGCTGAGACTCAGAAAGGCTTCAGTAGATCAGCATACACAACACTACATGCTTTTCTAGGAATGAATCGTACTTTTCTATCTGTCTACAGAATTCAAGGAATGTCCTGAACTCAAATAAAATTTGCATGTAAGTAGTCATCAACTAACAAAATTAATGTAAATCAATTAATCCGTTCATTTGTATTTAACAGCTTCCTTTTACTGCATGGAACATAAATACCCCAAAAACAAATTGAGTTACTCCTTGCTGTATTGCAACAATCCCTGCAGATTGTTATAATGATGAATGAATCACAGTTAAGTGTAAAGACTGGAAGAAATCTGAAAGGAAAACAATACTTTATCATCTGGAGTCTTCTTCACACTAATTTTATATTTGTACGCATCATCTAGTATTTTGCCTCTGACCAATTTTCTAAGCTTCAGATAAACTTCTCAACAGATGTTTGTAGTCATACTAACATCCATGCTGTTGTCTTCTGTAGAGCTGAAGAGATCAGCATGATATTTAAAACATATTTCCCTTTGGACCTTATTGTCTTGTAATTGCAAACCTCCTAAATAAAGAGCAAAGGCTGCTCAGCCTAATTTGAAACATGAGCAGTACTCACACTGCCAGCTTTCATACTTTGCTTTTTCGGTTTTCCTGTCTAAACCCAGGTCAAATACAGAAAACACACAAAGATTAGTTTTTAATTGCTCAGATGTTTTCAGTGCTTGCAAAATATTTTCAACTCTCTATCATCCCGTGAGAAGAATTTTGATGGCTAAGGTCAGTATCTCCTTGGCCAGAGGGAAGATGTTGGCCTGCCTGTAGATGTTCATGAAGAGGGAAGGTTTGCAAAGAGGAGATCTGACTTCAGAAACAGCTGTCCAAAAGGACACTTAGCAGACTGAATGTGTGTAGCCGTGCTTTTTCACAGGGCTTCTTTCTCTTGCATAAACGCATATTGAAACCCAAAGCTACAGCAAGACTGTTGAAAAAAATGGCTAACAGAAGCTCTAATCTCATCTAAGAATTCACATGTCTTTTAAAACATAAGCAACATCATGAATTTATACCTATAGAACTATGTCCACATCCATTCTGCATGGATTTGCCTGAATGTAGAATAGAGACTCTGTAGGTATGCTGATAGGAAAGTCTACAGTGAGCTGCAGACCACAAAAACCAGTACAGATGGTATGTCTGCCTAAACTATAAAACTGGTTTAATCAGATACGACCAAAATCTGCTAATTGTGCAGTTCATTGCTGAGAACGCAAATTATAGTCCACATGCATCAGACATTACCAATCAGATCTGAAAATGGGTGTGGGAATACTTTAAAAAAATTAATTCTGTGAACTTGATTGCATAAAACACAGCTATTCTATGTTTATAGGCTGAATAACTGCAGGATAAATGATCTGAAGATGCTTTCAGGCTCATCTGTGAGGAGCCAGAATTTCAATCAACATCCACGCTTCATTTTTCACTTCAAAAAACAATATATTGATTTATCTCTGTTTCTGAGAAGATTCTTAGATGAGACATGTCAAGACAGCTATCAATAAAAATTATACAAAGATATGTTAATGCATTATTAACCACCGATTTCTTACTGCCAAGTACAGACAGATGGCTTCAGGTGAACACAACTTATTACTTAGTTATGAAACGGATCACAGAACCATAGAATGGCTTTGGTTTCAAGGGATCTCAAAGAGCATCTAATTCCAACTCTCTTGGCAGGGACCTTCCGTTAGATTAGGTTGGTCAGGTCCCCATCCAACCTGGCCTTGAACATTTCCAGGGATGGTACACCCACAACTTCTCTGGGCAACCTCTTCCAGTGCCTCACCACTCTCATAGTGAAGAAAGAAATAAATAACATTAAAAAAATCCCAGCACACATGAACAGAGATGTTCCTTGTGCCTCAAATCAAGCTCTGTGTAGATTTAGATATCAGCATGTCACTGCCCACTCTCAGTGAAGGTTGTTTCAAAATGTAATGCCTCCCCCACGAGAAGAATAATTACCTTTACCTTCCTTTGTGAGCAAGCCTTTAATACCTCACTTGATCTTCTCTTACCAGATGAGTGATAAGCCCATCAGGCTGATAAATGAAAGGCAATCAACCCTCCTTACTACTAAGATATCCTATGAGATCTCATCTTTGGAGAACCACATACTTTTCTGAGCCAAGCGGTGAGGTGGAAAACCTGCAGAGGCTCTGTGCAGCTCCTATCTTCATCACATTTTTCCCTTGAATCCATTCTGCTTGTTAAGTCCAGTACAGCACATTTAGCCTCAGCTGACTGAAGAGCTACAAAGCCCAGTCCCAGCAGGCAAAATTTTATGAACTGTCAATTCAGGAGTTTATTCCTACATTGTAGAACTCCTTGCAGCTTTGAATTTAAATTGGGCTTCTGAAAAAAGGGGCATGACTTGAAAATCAGTTTGACTCTTCTAGAAAGCACAGATCAAAAATTTCAGTGACAACAACCATTTTGAGGAAGGTCTCAGGTTCCCCATGGGAAGAATCCTGTTGCTGTTATGATTGTTTTAAGTGCACAGCTATAGCAGATTATTTGCTTATCTTCCTGTGCAAATCTCTTACAAGAGTGCAGTCTGGCTGAATGCATTTAAAATCTGCAAGTATTAAAGCCTGTACATTAGTAAGGTGGCTAACAGCTAGCAATAGTAAAGATTATCTCCTCTCTGAGCCATGGACTGCCTAGGAATAGAGACACACAGGATCACTGACTCCGGTTTCTCATCTTAGTTTGTGAGGAATATCTTTCCCTGTACAAGAAGGGAGCAGGGCTGATATAGATCTATGGACTTGCTGTACCAATGGTGATGGTCCAGCTCTGCTGGTGTGAAGGCAAAGCCCCCAGGACTGCTGTGCCAGAGCCCCAGCAGCCCCTCTGCAGCACAACACAGCAGCACCCTCAGCCTTGGCAGAACTACACCCAGTGGGACAATGGCTTCCCACACGGAGAATGACACACTTGAATAAAAGAAGGAGGAGAAGAAGACTGACATTCGTTGCATTTTGCTAAGTGGCCTTTTACTCACACTTTTACCAGTTCATGCATCAACCATGGCCTTGTCTCTTACTTACCATGCACTGTTGAAGAGCTCCGGATGGTAAGGTAGCTGGACTCACAATTCTGTGATTCGATATCCAGGTCTCCAATTTTCAAGATCAGGCGTTTTCCTGGAGGCACTTGGATTTTCTTTTCACAAAGAGTATAGTTTGGGTATGTCCCAGGATAGTTCTTGGATGCCAGTGTCCCACTGTCTTGATACATCACTGTGTGCCCACATCCATCCCCTGCAACAGGAGAACAAAAAGGAAGAGAAACAAAACACATTCCTCAATAAAAAACATGTAAGAAAATACTGGCTACATAATCATGTCTCATGCACTTTTCCCTTTCAAGTAAGTATTTTGTAATACTCCACCTCAGTTCTGCTGCTGTTGGAACACAGGTAACTGAAA
Organism: Falcunculus frontatus; assembly: GCA_013398115.1. Taxonomy (NCBI): domain Eukaryota; kingdom Metazoa; phylum Chordata; class Aves; order Passeriformes; genus Falcunculus; species Falcunculus frontatus. The sequence continues at coordinate 254,591 of VZRV01002352.1, read as the reverse complement.
CAAATAGTCATATTTCTATTGTAAAGCAGTAGAAAGGAGGGTTGGAAACACTCATGAACTAGGGTGTATTTGACAGTAATGTACAGACAGTGTCTCTCTGGCTTTCTGCTTTACAGCCAAACCCTACTGACTCCCTGATGATGCAATTCCACATGTAAGAAAGAAGCAGGATCCTTTCTTAAATCATTTTCTCCCAATTATCAGTCAGCATTTTATTTCCATAGCAGTAGCCATCACAGAGAAGGTAACTGAGTCATACATGAAAGCATAAGCATGATTTTACTGTCACAGACCTGAAACACCTTATTTTCCTGCTGTTTTTCTTGTGCCACTTGCACAGTACAAACAGCACAGGGGACAAGGTGAAGACACAAGAGGGACTTCCAAAGTGGGGTGTGCACTGTTAATGGTACACAGGCTACTTTGCAGCAGCCTGCCCAGAAATGCACGTTCTACTGCCTCCTTGCTCAAGGGCTGAGGGTAGGTGTCCTCAAAGAGCATCTTCACAGCACTATATAGGAGCCACCTTTCCTTGGTGGAGAGGCATCTGAGGAGCAGCTGCAGCAGATCAGAGGACAACAGGAAAAGGTGCATGGAAATTCATGGGGGGATGTGTGGACTGACATGGAAAACAGGAAGCATCCCCCAAGGGGGAAGGAAGCAGGTATCAGATAAGAGACCTTGACTACTAAAGGAAGCAATTTTTACTGAACTATTTAAAAGCATACTACTAACTTAAAATTTCGATATTAAAGCTTAAGCCACTTTGTTCTGCTCAATCTTCCAAATAATGGAAACTTTTGTGACAGTGGACTAGTGTCATATACACATGCATGTAACAGGCAGTGCTCAGTTTCAGGTCAGTTAGGGCACAGGAACTCTGTCCATAGGAGTCTTGTATACTGTTATCCTTTATCTCGGCAAAACTGAAGCTAATCCAAGAAGTGCTAACAAAATAAAGAATCCTGCAGAGCTGGGAATTCACAATGCTCACTTTAACTACCCAAAATTTTACTTTTGGGGATATTTTGGTTAAGCTGTTTTGCTCTGTGCCATTTTAATTACTATCTGAATTTCTTTCCAAAATCATTAGGAACAACAAACTTAAGGTTTGATTGGATTATTTAAAAATGAACAACTAGGAATGAAGTGTTGAAAAAGAAATGTACCATACCAAGGGTTGGGGGGGGAAAGTGGCATGCTGTGCTAAGATAAGCTCCAAGCTATCAAACTTTGACTTGCTACTGTATAATTACACTGCCATTTCATCCAACTCACTCAAATGCTTTTTCACAAGCAACCACATTTATTTTGAAGCTTTGGCATTACTACTAGCTTTGTTGCCTGCTATTTATTTTTGTTGTAGATTCATGCTGGGAATAGAGGTGAATAGGAGATATAGATCCAAAATCATACCAGCGTAAAACATATTTAATACGTTTTTTTCAGATCTCCTTTTTCACATGCTTTAAGATACACCAGTTGTTCAAGTTTTTTAACCAAACACTATTGATTTTAGGATGCCTAGGAAAATGCTCAAGACGAAAGGCAAGCTGGCCTCATCAGCAAATCACCTTTTAATGGAACCTTTTGACAACAGGAATGGAAATATAAAGAACATTATGGTAGATGAGCTGTCAAATTTCTGAACAGAGAGAGGGATCCACAGAGGTCCAGGCAGTGTAAAACCAGATCACTTCCAGCAGGACACAGGACAGCCTTGATGCCTGTGTAGCCAACTGCTGTGCAGTAAAAAAAGAACTGCTCATGGCCTTTAATTTAAACTGCATGTTTCTAACTGTGAGCATTTATTTTAGCTGGAATAAAGCAACTAAAATATTAAGCTTGGTTTGCAACTTATCCTTATTAGGAAAGAAAAGGAAAAAACAAAGGGAAAGTTACAGAACCACATGGGGATGAACTCCTTAAAATGGAAAGTCTAGTGTTCACATAGACTTCATCCTACTGGGCTATGTTCTGGCCTGTGTCACCTTTGTACAGTGCCAAGGATCTTTTGTGGTGCAAAATGCTGCTCAAAAAACGTAAAGACCTTGTTATAATGCTAAGACCCTGATGACTGTCCAGGTCACAGAGCCTTATATTTCTGCAAAAAGTGCACAGGCAAAACTGTGCATGAGACCTCAGCCTGCCATCCTCCTCCGTCGAGGTTGTACAAGGTCTTGTTCCCAGGGAAACTCCTTTTCTTTTGTCAAATCTGTCTTTGAGCAAGAGCATTAACACCAGAACCTCTTTTGAGCTAAGAAAGCATAAGTGCTGTTTTCTGACTTTTCACTGGTGGAGCACGGCCATCCAAACACTGCAGCTGATGAGAGGAATGCTCAGCATCAGCCTGCACCTATAACACCCCTTGCTGCCTCAGTTCTGCCTGCCTGCCACAAAGGAAAAGCTAATGATAGAAGCTTGTTTGCCACAAGAACCAAAGTCGTGTCCAGAAAGTCAGATCAGGTCCTAGTAACTATTGTTTCTTACAGAGAAGGCTGGCTGCAGCTCTGAATTCTGAGTTTCTCAGCAAGATTAAGATTTTTCTTTGCTCTGGTACACTGAAATTTGCTGGAAAACACACCCTAGAGAAGGAGTCAGAAAGTATAGAGGGAAGGTAGAATAAAGCTTAGGATCTGACAATTCAAAGAGCTAATTATTGACTAAATGTTAGTAAAAACCTCACAAATATAACATCACTATATAACAAGGGCTCAGAAACGGAGGTGAGTAGTAAGGAATTCAAAGCATATCCCAAGTCACGTTTTCAAATGTAAAATGTGAACAATACTGCCATTAGTTTTGTTCTTATTTTAGACAGGAAATTTTGATTTTCAGTAGAAATGTGTTGGCGAAACTTCAAATACAGAGAGTTGAAAACACAACTCCTTGTCCTTATGAAAACTATGGTTTAAATACCTGATGTCACACTCTTTTCTATAGGCACAGCTCTTCTGGATGGAAATATGTTTACTTAACCAGTCAGTTTGACACAGATTTTCTTGCTGACACTAGATTTTCACTTATCATTACTTCTGATAACTGTTTTCTATCACCCCATTTGGCAAGAAGCTGGCAGCCTTGCCTCAGACATCCAGGTTTCATCATCTCTCCCTGGACAGGAGCAAAGCAACATATTTGAGCACAAGTTGCTCAACAACCAGAGAATCTAAACCTACTTAGATTTAATATAATCTCTCCTCAGCACCAGGAGTTATTGAAAACACATCAAACATGCTTTGTAGAACAAGTTCTCACGAGCATTTGAATCAAGATCAAGATCATGATCTCTGAATCGTGGGCGACCACCTGTTGGCCAACGTGCAGGTTGTACCAAAGATCACACAGCACTGGAATTAAGGCTGTTTACCAGAGATAAAAATAATCTCTTACGGCAGACGATGGAAACAGCTCCCCAAGCAGCAAGAACCACAATTGGCACCTTCTGCCACAGCAGTGGGCATGCTACTCACGCCTTGCCCTCTCTCACACAGCGTTCACCAAGAGCAGTGCATGTTTGTAAACCCAAACCTGGGACCCCACCAGAAGACACCAGCACATGTGCCTGTGGAGAGGGCAAGAGGAGATACCAAGTGGTTGGCAGGTATTCCCATGCTCAGACACACGCGTGACGGATGCACGTGGGACAGGGTGGAGAAGTGTCTCTGTGTCTGGGCTGGGTCTGACCATGGCTGCTGGCACACGGGGAGGAGGGCCCCCTCCAGGATCTAACCTGCCCAGGAAGGACCGAGGTGATGAAATCAATGCCCAAAAGCAAGCTCTGGCCCCATCCTGTGAGCTGCCTGGGACACAGCCCCTGACAGATACCAGGGCTTTAGCAAAATGGTGGTGGTGCCAGAAGCAGCTACACAGAGATCCCTGAAAATGATGCTGGCTCCTTCAGGCTCCTTCTCCTCCTGTCACCCAGAACCACCCGACTGGACTGATTCTGTCCTTCCATCCCTTCCTAGGCCCAGCACACAAACTGAGCCATGGTGTCTCACTCTGCTCTCTGGGCTTTTCCACCCCTCGGCTGCACGCACGTGTGGATGTGCGCAGTGCCTTCAGCCAACCACTCAGCACATTCCCTTCTGAGATAGGGAAAAGGCTACAGTTTCTCAAACAAATACTATAAAAAGTTTCCATGTGCTGCACCTTTCAGAAACCTGTTGATTCGGCCAACTACAAAACAGTTACAGAGTATGATATCAAAGCACTTTCAAAAGCATTGCTACAATATCCTGGCAGCAAACAGCTGCCTTTTTCATCCTTCTGATTCACCCTCACGAAGCAATTCATAACAGTCTTGGACTCACTCCAGCACTAAATACATGTTATACCTAGGCGTGATCACGCACTCAGCCTGCAGCTCCCTGCCCTCCTCCATTCCATTGGATGAGCCCTGTGGGGCCCCAGAGTTTCCCACTTGGTCGCCCTGGTTATAGAGTACTGCTGTGCCTGATGTTCCTTGGCTGCCCACTCTTTCTGCTGGGATGAAGTCCCCCAAAGCAACCTTATTTCCCTCCCTGCCTCCTCTCTCCCAGTTTGACATCCCTTTGAAGGCCACCTTCATGGTGGTCCTTGGGACAAGGCAAGCTCCCCCAACTCCACATGCAGAACAGGAAGCAGAGCTGCTGGGCGCTCATGGCTTGTCCTTCTTCCTTTCCATTCCTTCGTCTTTTCAGAGGAGAGAGCAGAAAACTGAGTTTGAATACCTAAATTCTGAATTCAGCCAAAAAAATCATCATTTTCTGAAGAGCCACTGCAGCAAATGAGCACAGTCAAAGCGAACAAAATGCCACTGAGTCAAGGCTATGGCTCTGAGAGCTCCGATGAGAAGCTCCACAAGGAGAAAAGAGATTTGTCTCATCTTCCACACTGTTTTCACTGAAGTAATAACTCCAGCTTATTAAAAGCTACAATAATAACTGAGTCAAGGAGTTTTGCATCTGTGTTTGAAATAGGATTTGAGTTATGCATAAGAACAGATAAATATCTAAAGAAATCAACTCCTTCCAGTCAAACCTGTGCCCTCTCTGCTCATGTGGGATAGGAGAAAAGACAGAGAAAACCCAAGTTTTCTTGCCAGATGTCATCTAAATCTACTGATGTGATCTGAAGACACTTTAGGTTTTCATACAGCTCCTCTAACCTTCATCACTAACAGAATCAAGCATGCTGCAAACACAAATGGGTTCGTGCCTTCCCTGCTTTCTGAGGTGATGGAGTAAAATGCAGAGTTAAGTGCTTCATCTCTAACCTCTCTGCTGCCAAACCTGGGTAGAGAGCATCAGCTCTTTACTGTGCCATTAGAACAGAAGAGACACCTCCATGCAACCAGGACCTAAACCCAACCAGGACCTAAACCTGTCACTTCTACAGAGAACGGTGAGATGTCAGAGCTTTGTGCTTTTCCATGCAGTGGGCTCAAACAAAAGGCAACACCACAGGCCTGAGGCATTGCTGGGCAGGTGAGAACCCCCAGTCACCCTCCCCAGCAGTGCTGGGGCCCAGAGCCACAGGCACCATGGGGGAGGCGGAGGGGGAAATGGCCATGCATTTGGGGATTTCACAGGCCACTGGATTCAGGTCAGATGCCATTTACACCAGCCAAGCAACTGGCCGAGCCCTGCTTCAAAAGTATACAAATCCACAGCAGGATTTTTTCAGAAGTCCAGCTTTATGTCCTTCACAATATTTTGTGGATACAGAAAAAATTNAAAAAAAAAAAAGCAGCAGTGATTGTCATCTTCTATGGCCTTTAAATTAGTATTAATATCTTTTTAAGGGAAGAAGTCCCCCACTTCACAGTATGCCCTATTGCAAAAGGAAAAACAAATAGCACTTAAACATTTTCTTTGAGTTGCATTTTAATTTAACTCCATTAAGAAATCAGGAAATATTTTATCCTCTGTGCTGCAGCAGTTCCTGGGGACACTTATTTTGCTGCCCAAGCTAACCAAGTGGTGGCTGGCAGGAGGGCCAAGAGCAGGAAGGGAAGGTAGAGCAACAGAAGAAACAAAGGAACACTGTGGAGTGCTGATTTTGTTACCCAAATTATTTACTTACCAACTTCAAAGGGATGCAAAAGGAGAAGGAGGTCAAACAAACCACAGCATGTTTTCCCCTCCTCTTCACAGACATTATTTACTGTAATGCCCCTCTTAAAGTAGAAATGAGAAAGAAGCAAATGATCTCCAATTGGTTCCGCGGCGGTTCCATAAATCACAGATTCCCACCACGTGCCCAGCTGCAATCACCCCCACAGCCATTCAGGCTGCAGCTGGGAACTGGCTTTCCTCAGGAGATGCTCTGCCTCAAACATATGAAAAGTTATTTTGGCAATTAGTTGGATTGCCATCATCAAGTATAGGAAAAAAGCCCTGACAACCCTTCTGAATGTCTTATCTAGCAACGTAGCTTACATCCATACTACCATTTTTCAAAGTTAGAGGTTTTTAGCCATTGCAGCACAGCCATCTGGGAGTAGCCAGGGAAATCTTTCCAGCTGTGCTGACCTACATGGCAGTGACTTTGCAGGATTGCTACAACTGACCTGGGCAGCCTTTACTACCCCAGAAACCTCTCACCTTTGCAGAGGTTCACAAAGACAAAAACCTAGCAAGATCTGAGATTTTATTTCTTTAGCTGCTAAAAGGTCAAAAGAAAGTGGAAATCTCCTTATAAGCAACTTCTTCTATCAACAGGAAGGCATGTCCACTAAGTGAGAACTTTACACTCAGCATGCAGGTTTGAAACCTGAACAAGTAGTAAAGTCTTACTTACACTGACACAAATGTGAACCACTATCTGGTTCCATTGCAATCTGTGAAAGACAGACAGTACCAGAGTACATGTCAAAAATAAGTATGTTTTAGTCACTGCTTCCAGGACTTAGGCAGTATACCCAAATGTAGCCCGCCAGAGAAGCGAGCTTCAGTACTGGAATTTGCTTTTCAGCACTCTAAATACAGCACTCTTGAGCTTGTGGGTGTGAGAAAACTTCTATGCCTTTTTAACTGCTGAAACAAAAGAGATTTGTAATTTCTTTATTTACTGCATAGCTGCATTTAAATATTTTTCAATGCTTTCCTTTCATGAAGGTGGCATATTGCTGTGATTGACCACCTCAGCATCTTATTGTTGCGTGGGTTTAGACAGATACGAGAATGGAGTTACATATGCATGGAAATTCCAGAGGAATCTTAAACACAGAATCCCATTTATGCACAAGGGAAACTGATTTTTTGTTTTCTAAATATATAAATTATTACTATGAGATATTATGTCCATATTATGCACCTCAAGTGCAGAGAAGGCACTGAGTCCATTCCGGAGTGCTTCTCGCAACTGCATGCTCAGAAAGAAACATGAAGGACTATAAATAAATGGGAAGATGATCACATTCAGGACCCTGGTGATGGTTTGGAGCTATGAAGGCTATGAGGAACAAATATCCCACAGACAGCAGTTTCTTCCCTGCCCTTCTGCCTACAGCATCCCAGAAACGTGTCAAAACACAGGGCTGGAGCAGGATATGGAGCTCCCTCCCACCCTGTGCTGGGCTCTCCCCAGGTTGGGGGGACATTTTGGTATTAGGGCATCTCCTCTAGTTCTGCTGATTTGAGGCAAACATGAAGCTAGATTTTTATTAAGGGCTTTTCAGGCAAAGTAGGAAATGCTAATCTTAACTAAGAGTCATATCATATATATGCAAATTGTTTGCTCTACTTTCTCCATCTGTTTTCTTCCCAGGTTTTTCTCTTCGCTATGCTTTACTGGAGATTAACTTACAGTATATTGCACCAAATTTGGACTGTGTGGGAAACATATGCTGCAAGCTCAAGGCCAGACTCGAATATTGGGTTGCACAGGAATAGGAATATTCACAGCACTGCTAAGGGCTGACAAACCCACAGGGACAGGAAATTCAGAGACACCAGGGTAAGAAGAGGCTGAAGCAGAGCTGTTCCAGTTACAGTAGCAGGTGGGAAAGCAAGATTTCAAAACAGTTTTAATTTGGGCAAGAGGAAATGGCTGAACATGATAGAATGAAACCACACACTCCCCTTATTTTAATATGCAATTACCTTGTTAGTGTGATACAAGTCAAGCAAGACAGACAGTTATCAATGATGGAGGATGGTCTTTTTTTTCTAGAAATCAAACTTGTCCTCACTTACATGAAAAATCACGCATCCACCTCTTATGCCTGTATGCCTAGATGGAATAGGTAATTTATTAATAAGAAAGGACAAGAGAAAGGATTCTACTTTTCTCAAAGTGAATTATACAAACACTCCATTATCCCCAAGGTGTAAATCAACAAATATCTCAAGAGAAAAAAAAAATTGTTTGTGATGGAAACGATAATTGTCATTTGTCAGCACAACAATTTTTTTGTCTTTTGACTCAGTGAACTCAGTGTCTAAGAAACTACTTCCTCCATGATTATTGCAAACTAACAACAAATGGTTTCTTGCCACTCCAGCAGAAATGGAAGCAAAATTTAACTGAACTAAGATGAAGAAACAATCAAAGAGCTACTCTGACCTGATGCACTGAAAGCAAGAAATGCCTTTTGTCAGTATTGTCACACAACCAGCCTGCTTGATACTCATCCTAAAGGTACTAACCACAAAGGTACAGAAGCTCCACAAACTTTTGTGATCTTCCCAATCCATTGAGGTTATTGTTGCTGTGAAGGATGTTTTAAATTTAAAAAAAAAAAAAAAAAAAAGAAAAAAAAAAGGAAAGCAGCTACATCATTATTTAAGTACTACAGTGTTGGTTGTGGCACTGCATGTGACCCACAGCATCATTTCTGTGACACGTTAATGAGACTGCATAAAAAGTGTTTGCTGATGGCTGATGGATGTGAAAAACATCAGAAAGGAGTATATTTTATGCCACTCTGTATACACCACTTATACTGAAACTCCATAATTCCATTTTGACCAGATTTTTTTGATCAGCAGTAGTATTAAACAATCACATTCTCAACTTTTGAAACAGGATACAGCAAAAAGGTCTGAACACTTCTTTGCTCAACTCAAGAGTGAATCTCTCAGTGTAACTGCTCAGTTTATTTTGATACAGTTTCATTTTGCTTTCCACCTACAAAACACAGCAACTAAGTTTCATCTAAAAAAAAAAAAAAGTGGATTAATTTTCAAAACACAAGCCTTAGCAGGGACCATGAGTTTAACCATGTCTCTTCTGTCTGTGCTAAAATACTATTAGATCAGTAAGTGCTGACTCCTTGGGTTTGAAAAAGTTAACGCTTACGACCACCCAAAAAGCCTTCAGTAGCTCAGAGGCACTTGAACTTCAATTCCCCGGTGGCATGCTGACACAAAAAACATGGGATAATACAAACACTTGCCTTTGGGAGAAAGCTGAGACATCAGGGAAGGCAACAGCTCGAATGAGAGCCATGGACCTTGCTGCTAAAGCATCCCAGCAGAGGGAGACCCACAGTATTCCCGAATTTATTTTACAAGTTAAAATATATTTTTGCATACCTGGAGGACAAAGTGTGGACCTTTTTTGTTGTTGTTGTTATGAGTTCATTTTACAAGTGAGGCACTGCTGACTATTAAGTCAAAACAACACACCAACACAGAACTGGTGTGGCACCAGAGCAAAATACAAGCAGTTTCAGGCAGAAGCCACACATCTCCCTTCTGCACAGTTAGTGCAGCTGCAACAACAAGGCTCAGGCACGTAACAAAGCCATTCTGTTCGGGTGGGTGAAGAAATCCACCTATGTTTCCAGCTTTTTGAAGTCTCTGCTGCTACTCCATGAAGAAAAGTTTTGTTTGATTTCTGACAGGACACACACAGGCCTTTGTACAGCATGAGGGATTGCATCCAGAATTCCCCATGTGTTTTTGTAATTTGAAATAAAACAAACAAACAAATTTTTTTTTTTCAGTGGACATGAACATCTGGAAGATGACATCAACATGACTTCAACTTTAATGTCAAAGCATTAGACTGAAATCCAATATTGTCGAACAATTTGTGGTGGAAATGCCAGACACTTGAACATCATGGAATAAAATTGTGATGGATACGAGGTTTCTGCAGCAACTGAGGGAAGAAACAATGTTTTAGAGCTTAACTGAATGCCTGATGAACAGTAATATAATTACAGAAGTGGCTTGAGCCGAAATGTGTGATACTAAATATAAAAATGAACACTCTGGTCGTGTAGGAGGCCTGGAGACTGGGTTACTAGTCTTGCCCTGCTCTGCTTTCCCCATTTATTCTCCTGTCCCTCATCATGGTGCTTGAAAACACCTTTACTGAAGCTCTTTGGAGATGGGCAAATACTGCACAGCACGGGTGCACTCATCCTCTTCTGTGTCTATGTGCAGGAGCAGAATGGAGCTGCCACCAGACAGCAATCCCGTCCCCTCAGGGGAGCAGAAATAATAAATATGGTCACACTGGGACTGGAAATCTTGCTCAAAGAGGATGAGAAAGTACCATCGCCACCACACTTAGCCTTCACGTCTTAGAAGGAAACTCCTGAGAGGCAAGTCCCGGCTCTGTCAAAAGAAGAGACGGGAAGAGAGGCAACAAAAGACCAAAACGCTTCCTCTCCTCAAAACACTCAGCTCCCAGGCTTAATTATACAGGATCAACAATCCTAACCAAAACTACTGGCAGCCTCTCTCTACGTACAAGCACACAGCCAACCTCAAAAATGTGGCTTTAGCACTCACACAATTTTCACAGACAAATATCAATTTAATTAGATAGTTTGTAATTTCTTTTGAAAGCAAAAATGAAGGTATCTGTATACTCTTAAAACTAGTCAAACCACTATCCTTTTTTATTTAAACATCACTATTAGCCTGTCCAAGTTTGAAGTTCCCCACTCCCAGTTGTAATACTAATTAAACCTTTTGGGGAAGTTGTGTGCTCATTCTTTGCATTGCTATTAATATTTTTTATTGCAGTTAGTTGGGATCCAACACCATTCCACTGAATCCAGTCAGAAGGATTTTATTTTGATTTTGTCTGGCTTGTTTTATTCTTAGCAGATGGTGCAAACCCATATGTTGATAAGTACATGCCACAGGAGAGCATTTGATCTGATACAGCCAGCCCCAAACTACAGTGATGTCTATGCTGAGGACTTCAGTGCCTGCCACCACACAGGACCACGCTTCTTGGCATGGTGTGAGAGCTCAGATGGGCTTTCAAAACTACACTAGTCCTGGTACCTACTTTTGAAAAGGTACCTTAGGCACCACTATACAGTAGCATGACCATCCTCAAAGTCGGAATTTTTTCAAACTAATTTTTTCTGTGCTACCTACGTAACTCAGGTGGACTAAAGGTGACACAGTTTTGATAAATAATATTTTTGCATATGCGAATCAACAAATAATTTTCATTAAATATGATTCAACAGCCATGCAGCTAACAATGTTCCCAAAGCATCTTTTTCTCCCTGCATTGTCAGCGAGACTCCTGCTGACCTCCCCGACTTTGATTTTGCTTGAAATACATCCCTTGATAACCTAAAGAGAAGTACTTATGAAGAGCTTAGAGCTATTTATAGCAAAGTCTGTGTGACTGAAAACATTGCAGTTTTCTTGTGGTGGGTACACGCATTGCTTATGAACTGCAACTGGAAAACTGTTGCCTCTCTCTTTAGCAATTCTAGTCAGCATTCCCAAGGCAAGAGAGAGGGAGCCAAGGAAGGAAACAGACATAAGGACAAAACGCAAACAAACTGAAAATTTACCAATCACTTATATTCAGAAACTGAAGCGGGGGGTGGGGGGTTTGGGTACAAGAAAGATGCATCTCAATCTGCATTTCAAACTGCTGGAAATGGGCATACAAAGTGGATTAGCATGATCACACCAGTATTCTTCAGTAAGGGTTTTGTGCAAGCCCCTGAGAACAGGCATAATCTCTCGTAATTACTGGATACACTGTTGTCACATTGAATAACAGCCTTTCCTCAAAACATATAAAAGTCTACTCCCCATCGATTCTTCCAACCAGCCATTGGGTGAAACTGTCAACAGATCCAGGAATATGGCAAGCAAAGCTCACTCCTGGATGCTGATCTGCAAATCCCACATGAACTAGTTTCATAGCTGTGTTTTATTGGAAGTGAAAATAAATGAGGTACAGCAAGAGCAGTGGCTTAAATCTTGTACTTAATAGATTAAAATCCCCATTCCTCTTATGCTGTCCTACAAACAAACAGCCTTCGGGTCAGTTGTAAGTCTTACTGGCCAGAAATGCAATGGAAAATGAGTCAAAACTCTGAAAGACTCAGATTCAACTCTGATTTCTGCTGCCCACAACTATATGGTTCAAGGTCTTGCTCAACAACACCAGAAGGAAAAAACAGGGAACAGTGAGAGGCAAAGATAATGTGTTCTGGTTTCCCTCCCTTCTGCATTGGGTTCTAACTGCTGGAGGAGATTTTTAGAAGAGATAACGGGATATGGGATGGCTGTGTGAGGTTGGCAGACAGGGAACAAGATATATTTTGTAGTTGCCAGTGAAGACCTGGCAACTGAAACCCCAAGAGAAGATCATTGTACAGCAGAATAAAAAGAGAAAAGAACCACCTTTTATTATAAATCCCAAAGCTATATATTACTCATGGACAGTAATAGATGTAGTATTTGTTCCCAGGTGAGACCTACTAAGCCTATAAATATTTTTTAATTAAAATAGTTTCCCTTAACGCTCAGCCTCTCTTATTATCATTTTATGGGCAACAAAATTCCACGTTCATAGATTCCTCAGACAACACACACATTTAACATATTTTCAAGAACAGAAAGAGTGCTGACACCTGGACTCTACACACTCACACTCAGATATGAGCCATTCTCTGAAATAACTGAGCCACAGAGAAAAAAGGGGTCTTCCCTTAATTTGAAACCAAAGTAAAAGAACAGAAGCTATAACAGCTGCTTCATCCCTGTTCTGTAGCACCTCTCAAGAAAAAGTTAAAAGGACGGTAAAGGCTGCACGTTGTGCAGTCAGCTCATGAGGAATCAGAAAAATGTAATGCTTCATTTTTTAAAATGAGGACTTTCAAATCAATACACTTAAACCAGTGCATCTTTCTTTGAACCAGCTGGTGGGAAACACCAGTGGTGACGAGATACAGAATCATCTGAAACTCGATCCTGATTCACTCTGGCACTTCTCCTGCTCTATTACAACTTTTAAATCAAGTCAAGAAGCTTGTGTAACAGGAAGTTTGTATCCACTTATCCTTATCTCCTTTCTCCACTGGTGTGACTTCAGAACACTTAGCCCCTAATTTATAGGGTAATAGTAATAAACAAACACAGAAGAGCTTCCCCCGTGGAGAAATGAAAGGGGGCGGGGTGGGCATCAACATATTTTCTGCTTTCTAGACACTGGACAGATTATCTTGTAAATCTGAATTTGGTCCAAAGAGAGCCAGAAAAAATATACTTGTGTTTCCATTCTGTTGATTTGATAATAGAAACATTTTTAACATGAATGCAACAAAAGAGCTTTTACCGATTAATTTGGGAATACAGACAAGAAGAGACATTCATACTTACTGCTGTGTTACTGTACGCACCAAAACCCCCCGAAATCCCAGCAGACTTACTATTACTCACTCCCCAAATGACTTTCTTCTCCCTGATGTCATTGAATGAGGGACAAGCATTGATGAAAGAGAAAACAAACAAAAAAAACCCCCTCAAAATACTGATGAAAAGAGGGGATTAAGGGAATGTTTTTTCTTTGCTACATATGTTTCCTGGAACATATCAAATTGGAATCCCAGCAGCACATTAAGGACAGAATAGCAAAGCTACCATGAAGCTGGCAAGTGGCAACACGACTCATACCAACTTCTCCCTTCTGTGGAGATGTATATCAGAAATCTCTGTTAATAGGAGGTTATGGGAAGAACAGGTATAAATCAGCTGAAGTACTTTCTGCCAATGCCTGTATACAATGCTAATGCACAGCACCGGGTTCTGGAATTTGCAGCCAAGTTTGAACATTAGTGCAGGACTTCTAAGTTATCTGAAGGTATTGTCAAGCTCATCATGATGCTTAGTTTCCACTATCAACTATTTTATCGGTAGCTGCCAGTGAAGTCTTCTAAGACGGATGCATCAGGCCGTGCAATGCAACAGCCAAGAGGTTGCAACTCCGCGGTCGGAGACGGCAGCTGTACTGGGAATTTACACAGGAAGCTTAAAAACACAGGGTAAAGAGAATAGGACCCGCACCCTAATTGCGACAAACTGCGCTATCACAAAAAGGCTCTTAACACTTCCTCTGGATTCCAGCGAAACTTTGTCCCGGCGCGAATATGGGCATTTCACTTTCTCACCGAGGCAGTGGGAGAGCAGAGCTGCCCGTACGCAGCTGTGGGACAGGGGCTGCCGGCCCAGCCCCAGCCCCAGCCCCAGCCGGAGCAGACGCGGTGCTGCCGGTGACCGAGCGCCGCCCGCCGCGCCCGGGGCTCCCGCCGGGGCTGACGAGGCGCGGCCACAGCCAGGCGCCCAGGTGGCCTCTCCCTGCCTCCTGCACGCAACTTGCTGGAGACTTTTTCGCCGCTTATCTGACTTATTAAAAAAAAACCAAAAAACAAACCCCGTCCTAATTAACAAAGATCAAGAAAGTCGTAGTACACATTTTACCGTAAGGCTGGTTACCACTTTAATCTCGCAGCTACTCAGACACAGGGATAAACCCGGCGAGGATTAACCAGGTCAGCTATATACAGTCCTGAGAGCAGCTCAGGCTACGCTCGCGAGGACGGCGGGGACAGCCCGCAGCACCCCTCCGCTCGTCCCCAGCGCGGGGAGCCCCCGGGGCCGCGCCTGCCGACCCTCCCCGCCCGGCTCCGGACTCACCCAGCGTCTCCGCCCGCAGCCAGAGCGGGGCCGAGGCTCCGAGCAGCAGCGAGAGCAGCAGCGAGGGGGCGGCCCGCGCCCCCCCGGCGGGGCCCATGGCTCCGGCTCTCGGCGGGGCGGGCAAGGCACAACTTCCCCACTTCCCTCCTGCTCCTTTCTCTTCCTCTCCTCTTCCTCCTCCTCCTTCTCGTTGGGGCGGCTCCGCAGCCAGCCCGCGCTCCCGCGGAGGGGGGCGGCCACCTCCCGGCATCCTTCCCCCCGCAGGTGTTTCTGCGGAGGCGGAGAAGGGGCCGTGCGGGACTGCCTCTGGCCCCGTGCCCCGCCGGTGGCCGGGCTGCAGCGCTGCTGCCTCCCGCCTCCCCGGCCTGGGGCTGGGGGTGGAGAGAGGAAACGGGAGAAGGGGAAGCGCCACTATTCCCATTGGGCTGCCGCTCGGGGTATCTCCTCCTCCTGCCGTGGACCGAGGGGCCGGCGCGGCCCCGCCGCCCCCTCCCCTCGCCGAGTGCTGCTTCTCCCACCCACCGCCGCTCTGGGGTGCTGCACCGGGGTCGTGGGGCTTCCCCAAATCCATGCAGCCCCCAGCATCGCCTGCCAGCCCCTGAAGTTGGCAAGCCGTGTACATGCCCACATGTATATATATGCACACACTCGTATATACGTGTGTTTTCGAGGGAGCAGGATTATTTTGCCGTTTGCAGGCTAATTCCCAGGCGTCGCTCCCGCTGCCATAGCGGGAAGGGGCGCGGAAATGCCGCAGGGTGTCTGCGCGGGGGCGGACATGAGTGCTGCCGGCGGGCAGCGCAGCCGGACGGGTTAAGCGGGAGCGTCCGGCCCCTTCAGCACAGCTAGGGTCGCGATCGGGCTTCTCGGTCCTGTAACCCGCTCCTGAGGGGGTATCTCTACGCAGGAGATATGCAGGGTTGCAAACCGCATGGTTAACCTGTGCCAGCTTTTGTGTGTTTCAATTATGGGCTGAATTAAATACGAGTTTTCTAAAGCATGCTGTGGGCGTCTCTATGTCTGGGTGGGACCTTGACTGTCCGGCTCTGAAGAAACTTGTGGCACGGGGAGGGGGGGTCGCAGATACACGGTAGGGAAAAAGTGCCAGCAGCTACAGGAGACCCGCACGTTAAGCAGGCCCCAGTGGTTTGCCTTTTAAAAGTATGCTGGTGAATGGAAGGTGGCCTGTCTGACTCTACAGTCTTTTCGGGGATGGGTTGCCGTGAGGCAGGTGGATTCACACTGCTGGCAGGTCAGGAACACTGCGCTGCTATGCTGAAATGAAGTACAGAATTAACTTGTATGCCAGAGACAATATTGCTAGATTTTATATTATGTTAGAAAAAGTCGAGTTTAGTAAACCTTTACTCTAATTGAGCTCTTGTTTTGTAAGTGTTAATGTCTGTTTTTTAACTTTTCAGACACCATATGTGATCAGGCATATTTTTTGCCATGTACCCACTACATTATATTCTTGGTGTATGTATTTAACACACGTTGTTAGTATTTGAGACTTACCCTTCTTTTCAAAGGAGAAGGAAATATAGACTAAAATGTTAGATACGGTGTAAGGCAGAGAGAGTGTTTGTTAGTGCAGCAGTTTGGTAGTCAGACTAATCCTCACTGGATTTTGCCAACAAATGCCAACATCCTTCTGGTTGAAGGAGGTTGGAATGGGTCACTCTCTTCAAGACTCTGAAGGCTGAGAGGCTTTTAAAGAGGAGTCTGTCCATGTGAATAAAAGTGGCCTGTTCTTGTTCTTGTCTCATAGATTGTCATGAACAAATCCATACAAATGAGGATGGTTATGGAGACAAAGGGGCCAGAAAGTCAAACTCTGCAACAGCCCCAAGACTGGATTTAAAGACCCCACAGAACTGGTGAAAATATTGTGGTCACAGAAAAAAGTTTTTCCGATACCAAATTCTGGTTCAAAACCTATAAATGAGACTCAACATAAATGGAAACATGAGGGAGAGAAATTAATAGGACAATACATGTGTTGCAAAACATCATCTTTGAAAGAGTGGTAGTTGTTGAAAAGCAGCATAACAACATGAGTGTGTGTTGTTTTGTATTAGTCTCAGCAAGCAATCAAAACCAGTCCATCCTACACGGGTTGGTACTGGGAATTGTACTGATTGGTATTCCATCAACTGAGATCTAGAATATATTCTCTAGTAATAGTGCCAGGCTCTAATTATATTTGTCAAGTGTTATCATAAGTATTGACAGAACAGTCCTGCAGGTCAATCCCAACTAACCTCAGGAAAGCAGTGCTGCAGTAAACTGGCTTTAGTGATCTTGGGCAATTTAATGTGCAAAACACTTTGCCATGGAACTTGCAGATAGTGTCACTAGTGCTGAGCTCTCCGCAGAACTTGGGTGGTTGGTAACTGGTAGAAGAAAGTTAGCAGCCTTGGAAGGCTGAAACATTTTTTGCCTATCACACACCTCTAGGAGGCTCAAAACAAGAGGGAAGGTAGGTTGGCAGATACCATGAAAGGAGGCTTTCTTCATCTGGGTGCTGGAGGCTTGGCAGTGCCCTCTGGGACAGAGAGATAATGATTCCATTCAGTTATTTTTATTTCAATGATTCGTAGTGAAATGATAAGTCATGCCCTTGAGACCGGGGCTGTAAAATGTCTGGGAGTGGTATTTGTTTTCCATTCATGGCTGGTACAGGAGAGCACTGGCAGAGGGAAGGGCGGGCAGGCTGCCTTTCCAATCTTCTCACCTCGCTGGGCTCAGCCCAGCTGGAGCTGGTCGCTTGTCCAAGGCCACGTGTTTCCTGTTGCAAATGTGAAGTGCTCAGGGGGAAGCCCTGCTCCTCTTGCAGGTGTTGGGAGCACAGCTTTCCTACTGACTTCAGCAGGATAATAATAATGCAATCAGTGAAGTAGCTTCTGTATTATTTATTTTGCTATTAAATTCTCATTACTATGCCCTCTCTCTGTCAGTTTTCAATATACTGTAGGCAAAGAACTTACTGTCAGCTTCCAAGATTAAATAATCATTAAGATGAATGAAGTAGTTTATAGCTCTCAAAGTTGTTATTCACAAGGAGGACTTGTGTAACCCTTGTCACATTGCTACATTGGTTCGTGTGTACTTTTCCAAATTTACCTTTGTAAGGAGGAGAGTTAAAACCAGCTTTTAAATAAATATAGTTTTAAAGGCAAGTGCTTTGAGTTAAGGCAAGAGATTAGTTCAGAAAGAAGGCATACATTGAGCCTGACTAATAAATTGTCACACAGTGGGAGCTTCACAACAGGAAAACTCCCTGCCAAACCACTTCTGACAGCTTAATGCAGCTGATTTTGGTCACTGACACTGACTTAATTTGGAAGAGACCTGATTCACCCAGACACATAGCTACTTTTTAGCATGAGCATGTGCCTTTCCTTTACAGGCAGTTTTGCAAGGGTATGAGTTAGGAGTATTTTGCATGTTTGTTGCAAATGGTATTAACTGAGTCACCTACAATGAGACAATGTGTCTCATCATTCATTGTATGGATACCTGTACCGTGCAGCCACCTGCAAATGAGCAGTTGAGTTTTTACTCCGTAGATCTTTGACCTCAGGATGAACAAACAGTGAGAGATGATTTCAGGACAAAATCAGCTCAAAACACTTTAAAAGGCAGATGGTCAGCATGGGGACATACCCAGGTTTCGTTTGTAGACTTGTGCAGTCTCCAGCTTCATGGATTTACTTTCTTGACCTATACTTTTTATGTACTGTTGCATAATTGTATAAAACACACACAGAAAGAGCTGCTTCTAAGCAGACATAAATCATCTGATGAGTCCTTGTGTTCCTTATGCGATATTAAACTGGTAATTTGTCTGGGGCAAGGGACAGGGGAGGAAGGAAAAACACACCACAGAGTTCACCTAAGCTTATCTTGCAAGCTTGACACTATACACATTCTTCCTTTCAAAAGCATCTTGTTCTGTACAGGTTCTAGGATAAAAAAAATAGAAACCAAAAACTTAATTTATACAAAGAAGTTTAAGTTTCATCTTAATGGAGCAGTCTTGCTTTTGTGCAGCTAACAAGAAAGTTCCTGTTCTTAGTTAGTGGAAAGCTTTTTCTTCGCATAGAAGAAGGGGGAGGAATTGAAAACACAATAAGGTGGAGAGGACCCGAGGTTACAAATTACAAAATGCAAGAACAATTCTAGACATTGAGAGGTATGTTAATCTCTTCATTAGCAGAAAGATAGCTTGCAGATTGAGAGGCCTTTTAGCAGTCTTTATACATGGGCCAGGTTTTGCATTTTCACTGGGGCAAAAGCAAATGGTATAGTGGATTTACAGGATAAAGCTGAGAACACAGTGCTCTGGTTGCTGATCTCTGTATATTCAGGGACTGTGTTCTGCCAGAAGGGTAAGTAGTGGTTATATAAAAAGTTCAGAAAATAAAACATATAAACTAAAAGCCCGAGATGTGCCCAGATGCGATCTTTGTATACGCCACGTGAGAAGTGCTCTCTGTTAAAAGTGATTAGACTACAGTAAAGTCAGTGCTGCTGCAAGGTTGTGGCATGGCTTAGGAAGTTTATCAAATTCCTTGAGATATACATGAATTATTCTGTGTATGTAGAGTATTTTATGGGCACACTGTTCTATGCTTTGTTTTTATCATTGGAATCTAAGGCCTTGCCCGTGGAGCAGCAAAGACATTTCAGCCTGTATAACACCACCCTCCACTAAGGTCTGCATACCATTAAACCAGAAGGATATGGACTGACCTCCAGGACTCCTCTGGATATTCACCTAACTACTGTCACAGAAAAGATCTTACCCATTTGTAGTAGACTGTGGGACTCTGCTCTCCTACTCAGAGACAGCCTGAGTTCTGGTGAAGTTCATGTTAGCAGCTTCCCTCCCTGCTTAATGTAAGCATCCCTCTCCAGGTGCAAAAATGCCCAGGAGGGAAGGAGTCAGTAAAATAACTCCCAGTTTTCAAGTAATTCTGAGCAAGCAGCTGAGAGGCTATCGTGAACGAGGGCTTCCTTAGTACTTTAAGGCAAACTTGAGGCAAGAATTAAACGGAAAAAAAATCTTCTGAAAGAATAAAGGGTTTAACTTGCACTAGCACAGGTCACTGCCCGCACCCATATGGATGAGTTGGAACCATATAGTGTCATTATGCAATTACACTGGTAACAAAAATCCCCAGGGGGGAGAGACCATAAATATCCGTAGACCCTAAGAACATGGAAGAAGAAATTACAGGCAACAAATTCTGGGAGAGAAAACTAAATTGCAGCAGGCTTCAATACTTTGTGTTTTCAGCAGCAGAGAACTATAGGTCTTGTCTGGGTGGGAGTGAGAGCAGGGCTCTTCCCAGCACTGGTAGGGAATGTCTATGGGATAATTGGATGCTAAGAGATAGGCAACCTCATTCACTGCAACATCAGCAGTTGGGTGTAACTCTAATGAGAGTCATACAGGGGATGAATGTGCACTTTTCATCACTTTAATTGCTGTAACCTATCCAATCATGTCACCCATTATGATGTAATTATGAGATCAAGTTGAAGACTAATCGTTTGTCCCACTGCCACATATTTTGCAATTTCTCACAGCCGCTTGGTAGTGTCAGGTCATAATTTTTCATACTTTCAAGGAAAAAGAAATAAAGTTGCTAATCATCTGGATTTTGAAGACAATCAACAAAACATGCTATGTTGCTGTCAAGAAATATGGGGCAGAATGTTCCTTTTCGTTTAAACATATTGTTTTATGGTTGCCTTGAAAAACATTATGATCTAGAGATTCATGACACTCTTTGTCAAAACAGAGCCTACTATTTTATAACTTACTAGTTGGCAGAATCCTTGATCATTGTCAGCGACAAAGCTCTCATTGTTTTTTATAGGGTTTAAAGAGTTTTTGTGTTTCTGCAAGCTATTAGTCTTCATACATTAAAAAAATGTCAATTTTGCCCATTAATACACAGGTAATATGTAATTTTTAACCCTAGTATGCAATTTTGAGCCGTAGTCTGTTTGGCATTTTCAAGAGGGAGTTCACAGTTGAATTTGCACAATATGCACTTTCTTTCCGTGGAAAACAAGTAGTCTTAATAATTTATTCATGTTTATGAGGTTGCATCCAAGTAGGACCTAAGAAGTTACTTGTGCAAAATATGAAGCAATCCAATGGTCACTTCCAGGAGTAACCAATTACGTTTGAATCTCACGTCTTTTAAATGAAGTTAGGAATTGATCTAGTTATATTCTTTCCCAAAAGGTGTGGACTAATGGAGGATGAGTGCGAGTAAGCAGGGCTTGATAATTTCTAATATACACAATGTGGCACTTATGTACACTGGAGAGTGCAGTTTATGTGCTGGTTTATTGATCATGATATCCCTGGCTGTATAAGTAAGTGTAAGAGAGCTGAAAGCAAATGTAAGTATGAGCTGAGTGACTGCTTGATTTAAAAGAAATCATCCAGTCTACTCCAGATTTAGCTCGTCTTCCTAATTTCAAGTGTTCATGGCAGGTTGCAGTTTTGTTGCAGGGTATGATATGAACTCAGGCTGAAAGTCTCAGGAGTTGAAAAGTAAGAGCTTCTTTCTCTTCAGTTCGTTTTTTTTCAAGAGAGAGGGATGGGAATCACGCTTATTAATTTAGCAATTACGCTGTGTGGGACTGTGCTCCCTCCCCCCCCTCCCTGTGCTCTGTTCAGGCCCTGTGGAAGTCTGCACAGAAGTAAGCCAGTTATGCATAGTGGAAGCATAGCTCATGAATCTGCAATAATCATTATGTATGGAGAAAAAGCTTCTTGTGCAACTTTTCTACATAGCATTGGGCCACTACACCAATGAATCACAAGGTCAAATTCTTGTAATTCATAACTGTCACAGCTGTGGATTACAACTGTATATATAGTTTAAAGATTCACTGTGAATCGCTTTTGGAGCCAGGCTATTTATTAAATGTGAAGGCCTGATCAAATGTAGTCTGTCTTTGTAAAAACCTTTTTGCCTTTTTGCAAATATTTTTTTTAAAAAGTGGTCTTGAGTGAATATTTTATCATATTTTAATTACTTTAATTACATTAATTTTAATGTACTATTGTGCCTGTTTATGAAATACAAAAAATTAGAACCTGCTTTAGGGTCCATGTCAAAGACAACTGCACAACAGAAAGTAAATATAGCATGTTGGTGAACACTCAAAACAGTTTTGAATATTCCTTCCTCATAAGATAATAAAAGATCAATAATTGAGACTTGTTATCACCTAAAGTTAGGTTTGTGTGGACAGTATCATTTCTCAAATATTCCTTCCTAAAGCAAGAAATTTTGGCTTTGTTCTCTCTACCTCTTTTCATTTAAGATTCTGTATTCTTAGTTATGTCAGACATGCATACTGGTAGTTGTTCTTGGCCCTGAGCTTCATAAATGGTCCTAAAGGCCTTTTTCCAAATGTGATATAGTACCATAATCTTTGAGGCTCAGACGTCTGCTGTCTACATTTGAATACTGTACCATCTAGGCATTTATAGGTATTTGACTTACTGTTTCAATAAAGAAAAGCATGGTATTTTAATCAGTCATCAGGATTCATGGTAGCATGTGGAACTGCTTTCTAACTGACTTTGTAGCTTTTACATGGAAAAGAGAGCGATCAAATGCATTTTGATTAATTCTCATGGCATTATCTGATTCCACTCCCCCCAATGTGCTCCTATTACTAGGGATCTAGAGAGGTAAATCCTATCCTCTAAATGAGCAGGAGCAGGAAGCCTGGCTGCTCTTCAGCCTCCTCTCAATTACAAACCACTCTGGAGCACATGTAGGTGATTTCACATTGGCTTCTGCTGGTTGCAGCTCGGGTTTGGTGGACCATGACCCTTCACTTACTTTCTTGCATCTTACACCAAGTATTTTTTCTTGATGTTCCTTGTTCTATGTTACTGTCCCAGGAATTTTTTTTTGTTGTTGTTGCTTTGATCTGTGGAATTACATTAATGCAATAAAATAGCAAACCCTAAGCAAAGGAAACAAAACCAGCACGACAGAGGTACCACAGTCAGAAAAATAATGATAACATTTGAACATTTGCAGACAGCCATTCTACCAAGTGAAGGCTAACTTGTTGCTACATAAAGGAAATACTTATAGCTGTTTTGTTTTACTAGTCCTATAAAACACAGTTATAGACAATTTCTCATATGTATTATATTTATCTGAAAAATGTGTGAAAATGCAGAACACTATTTTTGCTGGCATACAGACATTGAAGTACATCTACTTGGGCACTCTTTGTGCACCTCGAAACTCCACTAAATGAAACATTACTGCTTAGTTGTCCTGCTTGGGCAGAGTCTCTTTCTTCAGATTAGTTCTTGGGCCTAATCTAAAATACCTAAATTACTGGGGGAGCCTGTGTTGACAGCAGTGCCAAATGCTCCTTTGAGTCCATGCTTTCTAGATTCTGATGCTGTAATATTTCAAGATATTGCTGTACCATAGCTCTTCAGTCTGCTCAACTTCTGCATCTTGCAGAGCAATGGAAGAAAGCATGTGTCTGCACCTCAACTGTTCTAACTTCACTTAAATTGCTGTTAGGATGGGTATCTGCCAGTACACTGGACTGAGAACACAAATGCCCAGGGAGGTTGAAGTATATGGTCTTTACTTAATCTGTGGATTATCACAAAAGGGCACATTAACCTTTTTTCAGAGAGTAATCTTTCTCTGGTTTGTGATTTAGTAGAAATCCAAAACATGGTTGGAAAATAAATTTTTAAAGATGAAAAAAACCCCCAAAAAAACCCCAAACCAAAAAAAACCCCAACAACCCAACCAAGCCAGAAAAAATTCTCAGAAATCATTGTTTTAGTTATTGTTTTAAAATAATTCATTCTCTCATATCCATTTTGATATAGACATTTCTGCTTTTTAGTGCATCAGTTTCTTTTCTGAGCTCCGCTGAGTCCTTGCAGCCTTAGAAAAGGCATATTTGTGTTTGTGCATGTAAATTATACTGGAAAAACAATGTACTTTTCATAAACCAATTTATATCTTTAATCTTGGGAGCATAAGCACATGAACCTGTATGACATCCCCTGTTTAATGTTTCTCCTGTCTAAGCCTGCTTTACATGGAGGTAGAGTTTGTCATTACAGCTTAAGCATGTCATTGTTCTGCAAATCTTTTAGGAGTCCAGATGTGCTCGCAATTAAAGGCCACCTCTTACTATTTGTGTTATCGTAATGCAGAGAGAGGTCACTGCTCTGTTGTGCAAGATCTCATTCAAACATGTCATGAGCAGCAGACCCTGCTCCCCAGGTTTCCCTCTATTAAGGGACAATGATGTATCAGACCTAAATTTAGTCAACAATAGCAGCTGTGAGAGTGAAGGCTCAAACCAGCTGGGTCAAAGGGTTCCTTTCTTTGCCTTACTTCCCCTCTTCCTGGAGCTCACCTGATGTTATGTTGAGCTAATTCATTTTGCTGAGGTAGCAGAACATTCTCTTGACAACAAGGCAAATGGCTTTCCGCTGTGCTGGGGACCTGAATTAGCTCAGGAGAGGATCAAAACAGCACCAGAGCTGGTGCAAGGGGGAGAGATCACACTGCTAGGACAGGGCAGGAAAACAGGTCTGGGAGCATGACAGGGAATGTCAGGGCTGATGTCCTTCACAGGTGATAAATCCTCTCGGCATTGGGGTGCACCCTCACTGGCAGTGTGTGAGTGTAGCTCTCTGTGCTTGTCCCCTCCTTGCTCTGGCACCTGCCTGACTTCTCGTTGAAGAAAACTTCCTTGGGAGGGAAACTTCCCTCAGCTGGAAGGAAATTTCCTCAGCGAAAGAAAATAAAAGCTGGTTTAACACCTAAACCACCACCTTGTTGTGAATCTGACAGCATGTCTGTGCCAGCTCGAGGGTCAGCACATATGGCTGTGGGCAGATAATACTTAGGCTGTTTAAAAGCACTGCGATTAATTTAAAATCAATACATCTAAATTTAAATGGCTGATGCTGCAGTCCATGGAGTTGGCAGACTCGGTTCAGTGGCCTTTGGAGATGCTTGGATGACCCCTCAGGCTCTCAGCTACTGGTCCAGAAGGGCAGGAGCCCCCTTGCTCTGGGGTGACACCTGCCAGCTGGGCCCTGAGGGCATGCCTGGGATCAGCTGTCTGTGCCCAGCCCCACTGGGCTCCCCCATCCACCAGGGCCCCATGCCAGCCCCTGAAGCCATCAGCCCCTGCCCCAGTGGTGCAACATCAAGGCCACTCTCCAGCCCTGGGCCCACATCCCAACCTTGGCTTCTCTGTCCCCAGGAAGGTGCCTGATGATGGCCCTGGCTACCCTGCTCTTGGCTGGGAGTGGGATGGATGTTGCCCTGAGAGCCCCGTGCCATGGTGCCTAAACACTGCCAGCCCCTGGTGAACATCTGAGGCACCCTGAAACAGGGAGGGTGCTGCTAGGAACCTCTGCTTAGGGAATGGAACCAAGCCCCATGTTCCCCATGGGGGGAGTGGGCACACGGTTGAGGAGCTCAGCAGGGACTGGACCTTATCAGGTTGATCTGAATTTGGGGGCTGTGGAGCTGTGCTCAGGCCTTCTCCTGTGCCCAGAAGGACAAGGAACAGACTTGCTTAAATCATGGCAGCTGTTGGTATTCCAGAGGGGTTTGAAACCTTTGGAGGATAAAGCCTGAAGTTGACTGGGCTGCCTGCGGTGTTGGTGCATGTCAGTAAGTTGAGACGAAGTGCTGTCTTGCTCACAGCATTTACCTTTTTACCTGTTATTGCAGGTGGAAACGATGTGCTGAGTTACCATCACCAGGCTTTCTCCTGATGGGAGATCCCAGCTAATTATGATCTTCCCAGGGAACATTTCTCTCTCCCTCAGAAAAGAAGGGATCAGATATATCTCCAACTGTTTGCAACAAGCCTGTATTTTAGAGAACATCCTTAATTTTCCGCACCAACAGCCCCCCCCCCCCCCCCCCCCCCG
>VZRV01002352.1:120076-228691 GCA_013398115.1 Falcunculus frontatus | reverse complement strand
CCCATGAGGAGATTTGCTCTTGCTTGCGTGGAGAAAGGGATCTACTTGTTCCTGTGGACCAGTGTCAGTGCCTGTACCCAGGGGTACTGTTCAGTTGAGGAGAGGAGGGTGGGAATTTTTGGGGGAGAGGGACTGAGACTCTAGATACCTACCAAAAGGTTAGTGAGCAGTACATCCAAACAGCAGTCCAGCAACACACTTTCTCAGGCTAGTAACTGAAATGGTCAAATCCAGACCATGTTAATTCCTGTCTCCATAGTGGGCACTGTTGCTTCTCAATCTGCAAACTCAATGCAGATGGGCTTTCTCCTGGATTGCTGGATAAGCAATTTCTTTTTATGGAACTACTGGGAGATGAAATGTTCAGGTATTTGGGAATGCCATGGAAACCAGAAGGTGTCAGAGGAAGAGACTTTTATGGGAGATGTTTATGCAAACTGAACATCTGACTGTTCTGAAGATCTTTACAAAGATTGTGTAATCTGCACTACTGCTCCTGCACCTTTTGTCTTTTTCTCCTAATCTTGATTTTACATCTTCTTATACCCTGATCTACATGCTCAGAGAAATAAGTCACTCCCTCTGTGGTGTGCAATCTTCTTTCCTTCTGTTTCTCTCTAAAACCCTTTGCACATCTTTTTAATGCAATCCTCTTCAGACATCCTGCATCAGGCCATTTTACACTTACACTATTGCACTGCTTGCTACTTGTGTATGTCAAAATTTAGTTTTCTTCAAATTTCAGACAGCACATTTGATTAGTAATAACCAGGAGGTATCTAATAGATAACACAATTGAACAAATCACTAAAAAGCTTTGCAATTACCTTGCCAACTTATACTTTTTGAAGGAATACAAAAAGAAGTACAAGATTTACCTACTTAACAGAAAGGTTTTTATTTTCACTTCATGCTCACTGTCTCTCCTAATGTTGTGTATGATGATTACACAAACATAGTTTAATAAGCCCTAACATTTTATTTTTCTTTTGGATTTGAATCTTTTAGCAATGTATTTATAGATCCATGTTACCCTTTAGCATTCCTCATGTTTTCTATCCTGGCTTTTACATCTCTTCCTGTTAATCTCCACAGCTCAAATTTGCCTAGTCTGAAATCCATCATTGTACGTCGTTTAATGAGACATTTCTCCAGTCATCATTACTGCAGATCAATAGAAGCAAATCCCTGTCCCCTGACAGGTTTAGCTAAGTATCTCATGCATGACTGTCTTTCCAATTTGATCCAGTTTAACAGTCTGTTTCTCCCCCCCTTCCCCAACCCCACTTCTCTAATCTGCAGAGATAGATATAAATCTTGAGCCAGACTCCAGGGGGTTTCTCTTGTATGGCCTTTCCTCTGTGCACAGCACTCCCTGACCGACTGGCTGCTATTGCCAGACAAACAGCTGTCTTAGCAGTTGCACTAACAAATAAAAGGGGAAAGAGGGAGGCCAGAGCAGCAGCGGGAAGTTTTTTGCCCTTAGGGTCCTTGTTCACTTATTTTACTAAGAAATTCAAAATCTAAAGGGGGCCCATTGCTGGAGGGAAAATGAGAATAATCTATGATCTTTGGAAAAGAGGGAAAATCCATCATCACTAGTGAGTGATTCACATCAGCATATCTTTTCAAGATGACCTCCCCAAGACAAAGGAGGTAGAAACTGATAAGTAAAAGCTGAGATTTTCCTTTTCATTGCTCTGCCCTGTAGGCTGGTTGAGGGATTGACAGACTCTCCTTTCTCACCTCTCCAAACTTTCCTTCCCATCAAGATAGGACTCGTGAACGGTGGTCTATCTTAAAGAAATTTTTAGCACTGTGTAACTGGAC
Organism: Falcunculus frontatus; assembly: GCA_013398115.1. Classification (NCBI taxonomy): domain Eukaryota; kingdom Metazoa; phylum Chordata; class Aves; order Passeriformes; genus Falcunculus; species Falcunculus frontatus. The sequence goes on along the minus strand of VZRV01002352.1, from coordinate 226,861 downwards.
ATAAACAGCTCAGATTAGACACAAACATCTGTGGGCTTTGGGTGTCCCCCTGCCTGCCTCCTCAGGCATCCCGTGTTCAGTTTTTGTTGTCTTGCTGATTCCTGCTGTGTGCTGCCATTTTGTGAAACTGTGCACAGATGTGTTTAAGTGGCAGCAGGTAGACAATTGTTTCATTTGATGAGATTTTAGGTGCCTGACTCAAACATGGGAGGAGGTTAAAATTAGATTGCTGGAGTATTACGTTGATTTGCTAGGCCTACCTTTGTGATGGATGTTGCTGCCACAAGGGCAGGGGTAATGGCTGGGCTCCAGGTCTGGGTCATCTGGGAGATGACCATTTGAGAGCTTTTGTCCTGTACTATTAAAATAAGGTGAAGTTGCCATCAGTTTATGTTAATGCGCTGGGCTGCAACCTTTTGGCAGCCCAGAAGGTGTTTCCCAGCTGATCTTTCTGGCTGTATGTGCAACAGCCCGTGTCTGTGCAATGGGGTGAATGGTAGAGGAGGCTGCCAACCCACCTTGAGCCAATAATTTTAATCTTCCACTGTAAGTGCAGCAAAGCGCTAAAGCTCTGTGTCTTCAATCTTTAGTCTGCTTATATTATACCATTCATGTATACATATGCACAGTTGTGTGCATGTTCACATACAGGAAAGGTTTGTCTTTATTGACCATGATAATTTCAGGTATAAAGAAGCTGTTAGTTACTTGCTTGACTGGCAGTAATAATGTACATGTTTCTCCTTATTCATTGCTATCAGGGCTGATCATTTGTCTGTACATAGTTCTATTTCTCTTGAAAGACACCCAAAAGAACTTGAAACATGAATCCATAGTTTTTGAAGAACTTTGATATATGCTGCTGTCCAGGTAGGGAATTGTGATCAAGTGTTCTTTTCTCTATTTTTCTCTTCATTCACAGTCTTCTCCCTTGCAGGTGTGCTGGTCTGCAGGCACATCTTCCTTGTGCTGGTCTTTGGGATGAAGGAAATTATATTCTGTAGGGAGATCTGTAATCTAAAGGACAAGGTTTATTAACGATATCTCACAAAATTTGGATCCCTAGTTCTGTGTCAGGATGCAGTGTTATGGAAGGGATATACTTAAAAATTACACTTAATGCTTTGTCATTTACGGGTATTGCCAACAGTCCTTTTAGAGTTCGGCTTCTAAAGCCCATAAGTACTCTCTTCTCGTAGAATTCCTGAAATTCAAGTCAAAAATCCAAAGACTCAAGTGACTGTTAGTATTTGTTCTCCCAATGTTTTCAAAGTAAGGTAAACAAGAAAGGAGATATTTCAGTGCTTTTTTTCTTTGAAAGTCGTGTTTTATGGGATGTTACAGTGACACCTGGTGGAAAACAGTGCTGGAAGTCTAAGAAAAATTTCTGGACCATTTAAGTAGCTTGTTCGAACAGTGTCCTTAATGTTACTATTTTATTAACTGACTGTAATGGTTAGAGCCCATTTGTGCGAGGCATGTGTGCACTACCCTTATATGAGTGTGCAAATGCTCACTGACAAGAATTATCCTCATCAATAACAGCCAAGCTTTCCAGTTACACAGGGTTAGTTATGTGTACTTGATAGTAACCAAATTTCCTTCTCTGAAAAAGCCAAATTCTGTTATGTTGTTGTTGTTGTTGTTATGGTGCTGTGGAATTTTTCTTCAGACTTTAAGATGCACCTTGATTACATTCCTACCAGGTTCTTAACTTGGTAGAGTCACTGTCCCTGGAAACGTTCAAGAAACCACGGGACATGGCATTTAGTGCTTTGGTTCAGTTGGCATAGTGGGTGGTGTGTGGTCAAAGGTTGGACTCAGTGATTTTGGAAGTCTTTTCCAACTATAATGATTCTATGATTCTGTGTTTCTCATCTCCCAGTGCTTCTCCCTACACATTCTCAAAAAGGACCCTAGACATCCTAACAACCAAACGGTTCCTAAAAAAACCCCAAAACACATTTAAAAAATTGTTGACTATTTAAATGTCATTAAAAGATTTTTTTACAGAAAGTTTGAACTTAGGCATTTTTTTTTTACCTGCACTACATCTAAGTTAATAATTTAAATCCATGCCAACCAACATTCTTAATCCTGAGTGACCGCATAGATCAATTGTTGAACTCTGTCTGATTTTGATCCGCATCAGCACTAGCCCAAATAATATCCAAGTACAGTTTGGGATATAGTAAATCTAAGAGCCATTGCCCGTAGGTATTTCAGCTATGCTTATCCTCTCTTGGATTATGAGAGATTTTTAAAGTGTGGATGTGGGTTATCCCATGCCACTTGCTAGGGTACAGATGTGGGTACATTGAATTTACTAGTATAGGCCTAATAGTCCTAGAGACCAAGTCCAGAAGGTCCTAAATGTCTTAACTATCCAAAGCCAAAGTTCTTTGCCTCAGGAAGAAATTACAGCCTTCATCTGCCTGTCACCAGCTTCCTCTTCAGTGTTGCTGGCCACGTGAGCTCTGATGAAACTTCTTCAGCCAAGATGAGCTGGATTAGCAGAAAGCTACTATTTAAGCAGTCAGACTAAACTGGCTTATTTTGGCTGGATCTAAGGAGCTCCCTCTTGAGCAGCTTTGCTCATGGCCTGGAGTGGGGGCAGCATCCCTCTGGAGATGAGAAGTGACAAGCAAATGGGGCGGTAATTCCCCCACACCTGTGTAGCTGAAAGCCCTTAGCTGAAAGCAAATCTCACCCTAAATGAGCCTTACTCTCTGTGTGTTCCCTTCAGTAGTAGTGAGGAGACCCCCAAATGATTCCCAGGGCAACTGGAAGAAAAGGAAGGAATGTGGTCCTAAAATCTTTTCCTTCCTTGGACCACCTTGGAGCCATGTGCTTCCCGATATTCACTGTCTGTCTCTAGCCTGGCTTTCCCTTTCCTCCTGCCTTAGCACATTTATTCCTTTCACTGCATGGACAGAACAGGACAGGGGATTGTACTAGAGCCTGAGCCATAAAAAACCAGCATCAGGTTAATGCCAACCAATTCATTTCTGCTGTTGCTGGGTTAGTGTCAACCAGGTTCTCAGCCTGTTTTATTGCATAACTGCAGAAATGTTTCCTTGGCAAGTGAATGGGGCTTGGAAAGGTATCATGGGAAAGCAGGTACCCTTTCTAAGCAGCAATAACAGGATGTGCCAGACTCAGCTGATCATCAGAATGCTATATTATTTATAAAGTAGCATACTGGATTTATAAAGAGTAATACACATGCACAAAATGACATAGCATCTGTTTACATATTATATATATATGTGTGTGTGTGTGTGTGTGTAAGCTGGATTGATTTTCTACTGCGGAATTACTCTTTGGATAGCTGTGCTGGTACAGCACAGATGTGACACAGACCAGGACCTGGATATGTCTTAAGCCTAACTTTCCACGGACTTCTTTAATGTCAGTCTTCAACTTTATGTAAGACTCTTCACCACTCTTTAAATCAGACACATGATTTATCTATCAGCTTTTCTTCCATGGTATGGGTGCAAACTTAATAGTACAACTGTGCCTCCTCATCTAGCGAGCCTCTAGCAGATTTGCTCTGGTTAGTTTGTGTCTAGATTGCAGCGGAAGGCAGACAGGTGTCTGGTATTTTGGTGTGGAAATGGAACATTTGGAAACAGTCATTCAAAAAAAGAATTAAGTAAAATTGTTGCCATATCTGATATGACAAATGGTGTTCTAACAAAGATATTCATCATTACCAACAAATTTTCTTAGTTGCATCTACGTAAGAATATTTAGAAATAGCTTAATCTAGTCAAAATTAACGTTAGGCCGTTTTTTCCCAACCGTTTCCCTGTTTCTGTTTTGCTCGGAGCACCTGATTAAGAGCATTGCACTTGGTTTCCTTTTTACGTTAATGATATTTGTGTAAGTAGATACACTGACTTTCATTGGTCAACTCTTTTGTTTCAGTGGCTTAATAAGAAACTATGAAATAGAGGTTGCGTAAGTTCAAGACAAGTGCTCCAGGAAGCTGAGAAGTTGTTGGAGGAGCGGAGTGTAAACAAGGGTTCAAAAAATATTTTAATGATCCGACATGCAGAATTTTCACAGTTGCATCTCCGTCACCTAGACTAAAAGGAGTTTGTACAGCCAAGTCAAGAGAAGAGTCAGATTAACAGATGAAATCCTTTAAGTCATGAGGAACGCTTGCCTGTGGGATTTCCCGATAAAAAGGCTTTTTGCTTCTTACTGTCTATGGATTTCTGCAGTGTACTCTGCTTTCTCAAGGAATTGTCAAAACTTGTGTACAAGTAACCTGGTAAGTTTTCAAACCTGTACCTAATCTTTTGAAATACAGATTGTTGTTAGCACTGTAAGAACTCCATATTACTTATCAGCATTTAAAAAATTATTTAAAGAATGTATTTTATTAAGAGCAGAGTTCGAGAACTAATGTTTAACATTTGAATTTGTGGAATCCGGTAAGGAACAAATCCCACTTCTCTGACTGCATGCAATTACTATAAATGCTAAAGACCCTGGGGGGTGGGGAAGATAAACTTTTATTCTTTCAGTTGATTCACTTTACTTATTCATTTCAGTCTAGTCCAGGGCTTTTCTTACATAATCGAGGAAAACTGTAAAGTCACAAGAAATTTTCTGGGAATCTGTGACACACACAGTTATCCTGAACTTATTTACAGCTTAATTTTTAAGTTAGTTGGTTTAAATTGTGAGTATTTCTGTAAGTATTAAAATTAGTGGTCAGATCATTATTTTTATACTTTCTTAATATTCCTTTGAATACTGTGAGGAATTTATTATTTTCCTTCTACGAATGCAAGACTAAGATAAGCAAAACCTCTGAAATCTAGACAATTATTCTGCCTTCAGGAGTTGCCTCCTTGCTTCTATTTGCCAGAAATGTTGATGTGGTTTAGAGCACTGTGTATCTCTGCTTTGTAAAAAGGACATTTTGTGCCTTCGTGCTAACTGCAGAAACCTGCTGCAGAGAACTTTCACCTGCTCTATTCTATTTCATACACTTGCCTGACAGTTCCTTGAAAACTATTTTGAACTCTTGCACCAGTGAAAGAGTTAATTGCCTTCCCTGATGGAAGCCTATCATGAAATGATTCCCTTAATGGGGATCCTTTGATTTGAGTTTAAATTAATTCAGACTAAGAAATAAGTTGCTCTTCCTTTGAGCTTTAAAAGACAGGAAAATCACATCTATGTTCAGTGAATATATTGAATGTATTGACTCAGATGAGAAAAATGTAATCTTTGAGTCTGAGAGTTGTAGATCTTATTTTTCTCCTCTGGTCTACTTATCGTGCCCTCTTTTTTTTGGTGACAACTTTGATTCTCGCTATTGTCAAGGTGTGCCCAGTGTGCTGAAAATTTCTTCCTGAGAATTGCTTTATTAAGGCTGCTCTTACCTGGTTTCAGGTCAAAAACTTAAGAGCTGCTATTCAGCTTCTCCAAGGTTGTTGTATACATCCTCAAATCATTTGCACTTCAGGGAGAGTGATCGGTTTTGCACATTTGAATGATGTGAAAAGACAGGCACTTTCACTGGAGAGCACTTTTGGCAGGAGAGGAAGGGTGCTGGCCATCACCATACGGCTGCGTAAAACTCCTTCAAAAGGTAGCCAGACCAAAGGCATTTAGCTTGAAAGAAGGTCTTTCCACTCCCAAGAGGTCAAGGCCACTTGGCTTTGTCATTTAAGCCCAATGTATTTGTGGAGCATTTGTTATTGACCCAGTGAAAGAGAATGGGGAGGTAAGAGCCAAATTCCTACTTCAGACAATTTGATTAACCCCAACTGATTCTGCCAACGTCTTTGTTTGATGGTATCTCTGAAATTGGTCTCAAGTGAGAAGAGGTGTGTTAACAAGAAATTTCTCCAGTGAGGAAACATCAGCCAAAGAAAATTTGGTTTACAAGAAACCAATGCTTTAATGCACTTTAATCAAAGAATTTTGGGGAAATATTTTGATTCTTTTAAAAAATGATGTATTTTCCTATAGGAAGGAGAACTCGGAATTACTAACCTTTGCAATGTTAGTGACATCACTGGAGCGGTGAGTAATGGTTTACTTTGTTAATTACCGACATTTTATGTTCCTGCTATTTGAATACAATGGGTACAATGACCAGATTTTCAATGACTTCATGTAAATGTGCTCAGTTGCCTGTCTAGCAAGTCACTAAGCTGAGTGGGTAGATTTGGTTTAAATTATTAGAGACATGGCTATATTTTCTATTTAAAGAAAACGTGTAAACGGTGTTCTCTACTGTGAGTCATGTTCACATTTGTGATCTACAAAGTTCATAATCTCTCATTTTTGAGACAATAAGTCAAAACTAGTGTTGCCTTCAATATGCAAATTATTAAGACTGTCTTATTCAGTTACCTCTGTACAGTTAAGTAGTTTAGTTCATTTTCTCAGTGATTCAATGTAAGAAAACTTATAATTGTTGAACATTTAGAGTTCTCTAGGACTTTAAATGGTTGTGTCTGTCATGGGGGTTTAACCTGAGCTTCCCATGGGGGTATTCTTGGAGGACTTTAGCTGATTTCCTAGTTCAGATTGCAAATGCAATTTAAGCTGGTGGTGATAAAGAACATGACAAATAAAAATTTTCAGCTCCCCTAAAGTTGCTGAATAGAGCTTAAAGACTAACTGGCAAAAAAAAGATAAAAGGATGTAAAGGTATGCGTGCAAGATGACAAGCATGGCTGGAACCAGTGGAGAAACAGATAAAGAGGACTACAGTGGGGTTTTTGCCAGTTATGTAACAAGAAGCAACAGCGCATGCCCAAAGAAAAATTTCAAGGAAAGAGCACCTTTAATATCGAAGCATTCAGTGAATACGGCTGCCAGAGACCCCTTCTGATAAACCTTCAGGGACATAACAGGACTTCCTATAGGAGGCACATACATGGAAATTAGTTCTAGGAAACTGATGTTTATGTATTAGATAAGAAACACGTTTTAAGGAACATGTATGATTATAGTGGATAAATACTTTGTTCTAAAGTGTCACAATACACACAGAAATAAGGAGATGTCCTCCTGTGTGTCCTGCACAGATAAAGAATGCCTGCTTTCTAGCGCTTCAAATTGTGTTGGAAAGTTTATTCCTGCTAATTTCTGTATCAGTGATTATACATTTTCTTTGAAGAGTGGTGGAGAATTCAGTCTTCAATATTTTCCACAGAGACTAGTGGCAAGCAGCCTTCCAGCACCTGGTATCTGGTGTGACTGGGCCGTTTATGATGCTGGGACCATAAAAGTCTATGTTGCCATGACAATACATAGCCAGGTTGACTCACCTGTTTAGGTTACTGTGTATCTTTGCTCAGTGTTATCAAGTCTTCACTATATTTTTCGTGAGGCTTTGCAACACTCAGTATCAGAGTCTTTTGCTTCTAAAGTCATTCCAGCTTCCCTTTAAAAAGAAAAACCTTCATGACCATTAAGAAGTAGACAGAACAGCATAAGCAAGAAAGGTCCAACATCAAAACTGAGTGACATAATATTTATTACTTCTCTGAAAACTCATGGTTTTATAGCCAATGCCTATTGGAGAGCACGTGTGGGAGGGCTTGTGCTGAACAGCTTTCTGCTGTGTTTTGCTATTCTGCATACTGCATATCTGCTGCTTCTGCACAGAGAACAAGTGGTAAAACAAAGCTGGGAGGGTGGGAGGGCTGGCCACATCATAGCTGGCCGAGTAAACTCATTCTCAGAACAAGACTGAATTTATTTTGCTCTGTATTTGATTTTAGATTGAGAAGGGCACTATACAACAAAACTATCTTACTGTAGGATCTGAGTACCTATAATACTCACATGTACCTATAATGTACCTCTAGTAGTGGAGTATCCCTTCCCTTTAGAACCATGCTTTCAAAGTCATTTTTAAAGCCATCCTCTCTCTTTGCAGTGTACACAGGGATGTCAGTTTTGGAATGCAACCCTACAAACTGACTGTCCACTGAAATGTGTGAGTATGACCCGAGCTTTGGTTTTATAGCACTTTTCTCCAGTCCATGAGATACCTTACCCAATGGCAGATGTTCAAAATCCACTCAGATCCGTGTTTCCATGAAAAGATGTAACGTCTATATTTTCTCTCAGTTCCTTATAAATTCTGTTTTGGGAGGTTAATAATTCTTGCTATGCAAGGTGCCTGTAATATCAAAAATTTTCATTGCATTTGTCAGAATGTATGGGCGTTTTACAGTTCATTAAGCTCAACAGAGATTTTTAGACAGTGAGAATGCACCAGTGCTTTTCAGGATTTTACTCTACAGGGGCTGCCTCAGAGTTGCATGCAGATGTAAATGAAGCACATGGCCTTCAGTAGATTGCTTTCTTGTTTTTACTAAAGTAGGTGGATGAGAACTAGGATTGCTCTGGGACAACTGCCATGATACGTTTTTAACTACTCATTTTTCTGCATCTCTTGAACACCTGAAACTCATTCAACCTTAGCATCATTCTAAGGTTAACTTTCTGTTTTTTCAAGTGTGGGTTTTCCTTCTTTCATTATTTGCCAGTGATAAGGTTTTGTAATGTACTTTCACTGTAAGAAATTCTAATTAATTCATATTATCTGTTTGAAATACTCTGTGATTATATTTATGCTAACCCCACATTTTATTAATTTGTTTCTTGGCAGAACGAGACGTACACTAGAGCATGTGAGGTAAGTTGAATGCCATCAGAGCAATACAAAAAAAATCAGTATTTCAGTGATTGCTATGTCCACAGAGTGCTAAGAAATACAATGTTCAGGTCTAATTGTTTTGTACTCCCTAAAGCTGAAGAATCGGTTACGTACCTTTTCAGCGTGGTGACTAAGGAGAGGTTTGCATTAAAAACCGTTGTGTGACAAAGAACATTGCTTAAAGAAAGCTGACTAACCTCAGCATTATGAAACGGGACAGATCTATGTAAACCGTGTTCTACGCTTTCATGAGAGTGTTGTTCATTCAGTTTTTCATTAACTCCATCAAAGACTGTCCAGAGAGAATGCTTGTTAAGGCTGGTATGATACCAGCTTGGTGAGAAGTGAAAAGAAAGAGTGGGAGCTAGAAGACAAAATTCTTGACTGGATAGAGAGTCTAAATGAAATAAAATGCAATTCAGTAAGGCGCAACACATGGCCCTTTAGAGAGAGATGTCAGGTGAGGAGTGCCTGTCTGTGCTGTGAATGGATCGGTGTTTACAGTGATGAGTATGGCTCAACAATGTGCTGCTAAAGAGATGGGCCCTTTACAGCTTGAATATAGAGTGCAAGACAGGATAGGATGGGAATGAGATGACTGAAAGATTGTGTTTGGCACTATTGAGACCTCAGGATGAAGGTTGTTCCCAGATGGGGGCAACGCATTTCAAGCAGGTGATGGAGGAGTTGGAGAGAGTCATGAGTAGAATACAAACCCATTGGCAACCTGGAAATTTGATTGAAAGGGTTTTTTTTTGGTTTTTTTAAAATGCTTTTTAGTCTATCAAATTGTGATGATGACAAAGGTTTACTAATGCACTAAATGGCGGGTTTGGAGTCCAAGTAGTAACCAAAGTACTTTTGTAGAAACATAAAATTATTGTGGGGGTTTTGTTGCTTTTGAGTTTGGGTTGGGATGTTTTTTTGCCTGTCTGGCCACTCAACAAGACAGTTAAATTTGCTGACGCTGCAAGGGCTTTTTTGGGATTATCTTTCCACTGGATCAGCTGACTGACTTGACTACCCACATGTCAAGCACGCACTGTGTGTCACTGTATCCAGAGGATCAGGTCATTGCAGTCTGCAGAGCAAAGGAGTGGGAGTAAGAGTGGGACTTTTTCTTTGGCAGTAGCTCAGTTCTGTTGTGTGAATACACCTTGGGACTGAAATCTGGAAGTATTTCTCCTTCCACCTAGGAACAGGGGATTGCCTCTGAGTTTCATTGGAATATTCACAAGAAAAGACGTCAGACCCTGGCTTATACAAAGACATTGCTGATGGATGGAGAAAATATGAGTATTTATTGTTTTCAAGTAGAGCAGATTGCAAATTTCCCTCAAAATTTAAGGCTAGGTGCTTTAGCAATCCTCTTACCTCAAGCAAAAATTGGATTTATGGTTCAGGTTCAGACAAAAATCAGAAGAATAATGCAACAAAAAACAAGTGTTCAGAAATATCTGTGTTAAATGAGGCAGAAGGTACTATAAATCAGCATATAATCTGGGGACACTCCTCCTTAAAACAAACAAATATTAGTCATAAATGAAAGCTCCAGTTGATAGTACATTTGATAACTTATATCTGTTAATACCTGAATCTTCGCCTGCAAATAGTCATGATAATTTACCTGGAAGTATTTTACTTCTCTGAATATGAAAATATTGAAAAAAAATTTAAGTGCTTACACTTTGCACTGAATATCTAGCTGTGAGATAACATATATAGGAATATACTGCTAAGAAAGTTTTCCTCACTTTCCATAATGAATTGCTTCTGAATGATCTAAAGGTTAATTACCACTTGAAAGGTTGCTGCTGTATGGAGCAAACTTCAAGATTCTAAAGGTTGAATGAACTTGCAGAATGAAATGAACCCAAATAAACGTCCTGCCTAGAAAAGCTCAAATCACCATTGCTCAAAAGTTTTTGATTTCCGGGAGACTCGGTCTTGCATGTAATTTTAAAGCTACTGAGACCCACCTAAAACATGTTTCTACTTCTTCTTAAGATCTCTTTATAAAATGCAGGATGCCACTATATCCATCTTCCCTACCTGAACTGAAAACTCAAGATTTTTCTGTTCTTAGAACATGAGTGTGGAGCTCACTGCCCTGGGGTATTTGTTATGCTTGCAGCTTGTAGGCACAACTGCAACAGAAGGAGTAGTTGCTGAAAAGGAAGTGTGAATTAAGCATGGCTGCTCTTAAAAATTGCTGATTTAAGCTATTTTGAAAATTCATTGGAAATATATTGTAAGACTGTGCCTCCTCCATCGGGAGTACATGAAGCAGGAAAGGCTGAAATGCAACATGTGGAATATATTACCAACTAGTCAAAAATCTTGTCTTCCTAACTCCATGGTCATCACTGAAGTCTGTTTCCGACTTCAGTGTAGTCCCATATTCATGCTTTCCACAAAGGGACAGTGTGTAAAGAGGAAACCTTTCATTCAGGGCCCAGTGAACTGATGAAAAGGCTCTCAAGAAAATCTTTGTAGTGAGTTCATGGTACCTGTAATTTTTAGATTTAATATAATTATTTCCACGGGTTTGTGTGTATGCAAAATGTCCACAGAAATTTTATGTATTTAAAATGTGTCTACATGGTTCTGGAAGGAAGTCTGCCTTTACACGAAGCTAACCAGTGACTTCTTTCTCCTACACAGATAGTTTCCTGTAAGTTTGGCTGTAGCTGTGCAGAGGATGCATATGGAGTTGAAGCACTAAGTAAGTCTGAATAGGGTCCTGTGTCCAATTGACAGTCTGATAAATTCATAGTCTTGTTCTATGATCTGGATTTATTTAAAAAATAGGAATGTCTTGAGTATTTTCATTAATCAGAAAACTGCCACTCTTCTTTTTTCTTCTAACACATACACTGAAATTTATCTTGGAGTAAAACATTTTTGCCTTCCTTTCATGGACATGAGGCTTTTTGAACCAGTCTCAATTGTTTAAGGGGATACCTTGGGCTGATACTATCTATTGAAATAGTCCCCTTGAAAATATTTTCAGAAGTCTTCCATGCCTTCTCTATGTTTCTATTCAGAAAAATTTTACTAAGTAGCTGTAACTAAAAATGCATTTACACAAGTATGGAGTTGTAGTCACAACTGCTCAACTTGAACCTGGCCCTTTTCCGTCTGACTTATCAGACTGTCTTTAAAATGCCATGCAAGTTGCTCAGCAACATTTTCAATACATTCTTTCATGTGTTTTTATGGGCTTCACAGCTTTCAGGTGTGTGAGGTAAAAGGTTTTTACCTTCGAGATGCAGTGATTGCCATGAAAGATTTTTTCTTACTGTCGTATTGTATTTTCCCCTCAGACTACTTGAACAAACCTAGTGCACCGTTTGCATCTGCCATTGGAAACCACAGTGTCTCATTAGGGTGGAAGGCAGCTAACATCTCTGGGGTGAAATATATTATCCAGTGGAAGTTCAATAAGCTCCCTGGTGACTGGAGGTACACCGAGGTAAAGAAGGACACTTTGTTTTACTTTGCAAGGAAATTGGCTCTTCTCCTCTCTCAGTTTTTTTTGTTTTTTTTTTTAGAAAAATATTGGATAATATGTTAGGTACATGAAAGAGATTTTCAAAACCATGAGTGGCATGGAGAAGCTGAGAAGTGGTAGATTATTCCCCATTTTGTCCAACATAGGAACTAGAGACCTTGGTGAAAACTAGCAGGTAGCAGGTTCAAAACTAGCAAAATGTATTTCCTCACTGAATGGGTAGTTGAAACGTTCAGCTGCTTCCTAGCGCATGTGGAATGTTAATTTGCTAAATTTAAACTCCTGAATATTAAAATTGCTAAAATTAATAAATACGGTTTGAAAAGTGACTGGAAAAATTAGTGGAAGAAAAAATTGAGTTCTACTAAGTGCAAATATTCCCATTGTTTCATGTTGAGCCATGCTTGTGAAATGCCAATGAGAATATTCAGGAGGAGTATGGCTGTAGGCTTTCTTCTTTTTTTTTTTTTTTAAATACCTTTCCCTAGAGAAATTTTTTTGGTTTTTGTCAAAGCACAATACTTGGCTAGAAAGACCTTTGTTCTGACTCAGTAGAGTTATTCTCATAATTTGTTCTTTTGCGTCAGCTGTACGCTTGTTATCTTGCCATCATCTCTATTGGACCAATTTACAGGGCATGACAAGCTGGTGCCACAAATCAAAGGTAAAGATAATTTGCTAAGCAGGAAGTTCTTCTGAATGAATCATTGATGAAATAATAGGGAGCAATTACTTCAGACAATAAATATTTCAGTGTAACAAGGATCCTTTGTATCTTAAACCCGTGGTATATGTTTAAAATACGCTGCTTGTAATATGCTACTATTCTAGATTTTTTTTACTTTTTTCTTAAAATTTACTATTACATTGCATCAGTCCTTTGATCCACCTGCTCATTGTTGAGATTTGGTGTCATGTTCTGAGGAAAGAGAAGAGAAAATATTCTGAAAACATGGAAAATCAAAGCCTATGCTGAAAATAACTTTCAGAATTTCCTCTTAATTAAACTTAGGATGCTGCCCTTTTTTATCCTGAAATATGTATGCTGTTGTATGAGACCTCTTTTGCCCTCATAACATCCTACAGAGTAGCTGCAGCTGAAGGAAGGGAAAAAACCTGCTTGTGTCTGTGCATTTATCTAGGTAGTATCTGAAACTGCATATACCATCAAAGACCTTTGGGCCTTCACAGAATACGTGTTTCAAGTAGTTTGGATCATTACATCTCAGCTGCAGCTCCATTCTCCACCTAGTCCCAGCTATCGGACACATGCTTTTGGAGGTAAAGAATTGCACTATTAATTGCATCTTTCACGACTTTAACAGAAACATTTGGGTTTCATTGCTGCTTCTTTGGCAGACAACATTGGTTCTTCAGAACCACGTGTACTTTGTCTCTTGGGTAGCTGCAGAAGACCAGACTAAAAATCTACAAGTTCTTTTTGTTTGACCTAGAAGATTTAGGGCTTCTCCCTCCTTCTGGTTTTAAAAGCAAGCACAGAAAAGTACATGGTCAAAATTGTGAGGGCACATGGGATACTTTTGTACATAATTATGCATGCATTTGGTTGAAACACAGTTCAATTTTCCTGGACATTAAAATAAAAGTGAACTGTTGCTGAAATGTTAACTATCCCTAATAATATTTATTGGTGTATAAATGAATTAACAGGTGTGAAACCTAAAAATTTATTTAAAAACGAAAAACAATTAATGTTTTAATCAAATACTGGAGTCAGCTATTTCTGTCTTGCAGCTCCTGCAACAGCTCCTGTCATTAATGACATTCAGAGTTCAAGTCCAAACACTGTTGAAGTCAGTTGGTCCCCACCACTTTTTCCGAACGGACTGATTATTGGTTATAACTTGCTCCTGACCAGTGAGAATCATGAACTGTTGGGAGCCTCAAGAGGGCATAGCTTTCAGTTCTACTCCACCCTCCCAAACACCACTTACAGGTACAAAAAGAAAAGATAGCCAACGTGGCGAGGTATGCTGTCACACTTCTTGCCCAGATAGCAGAGTATGTCTTCTAATACGATCTCTGCACAATTACGCAATTTAATTACATTCTTGTCAAAAACAAGGGCATCTTCCTTGAGGTAACAGAGTTATCCCAGGTAACTTGGCTGCTTTTGCAGAAGTAGGATGGTGAGGAAGAGACAGCAATTTGATATAGGGCTGGTAGGCTTCATTTTCTTAGCTGCTCTTTTAAATTTTTTTAAGTTTGTATGGCATGTTTTTAGTATAGCAGGAAAAAGATAGTACAGTCTTCCCTAGTCCTTTAACCATCTGGAAAAATTCCTTCATTTTTATTAAATGCAAAGGTCTGCATTCTGCTTCCATTGGTAAATACAGATCTTCCTTTGAAATGAAGTTGAGTTGCTCTTCTGAGTCTGAAAATTTATTTTGAATTTAAATTTAGGAAATTGTGTTGTTGTTCTGCCTTTGGGCAATTCAGACTTTGGTTGGTTTTGTTTTTATTCTAAATTTTCCCAGAGCATTATATTTAAATGGACATTTTCTGAAAGTCAAGCGCTTCTGTAGCAGCTTCCTTACTTGATAAAATTTTTCTCAGGCAATCTTTCAAAAGAAACCTGCTAACCAAAACCTGTCTCTTTGGTGTCCCATAGGTTCAGTGTTGTGGCAATTAATGAGGTTGGTGCTGGACCCCCTGCTGAAGCCAACATCACCACCCCGGCATCCAAAGGTACGAGAGTAGCAGAGGCCAGAGGCCTTATCGCTGTCTGTTCCTGGGGACAAACTCGTGTTCCTCAGCCTGCCACGTACCTGGCAGAAGAGATGAATATTTAGACAGTGAACATGCCATGGAGTTGTGCGCTGAGGAGTCAATAGCACATCAGAGAGGGTCCTGCTCTTCAGCTGTAGACATTGTAAGGCTGCACAGCGTGGGAGTGGCCTGTGAAGCTGGTAGGCCCCAAAAGATTTGAATTGTATTACAAATGAAAAACACTGCAGTGGTCTGGGGCAGCAACTGAAAACAACGTGATTCTATTTCCTAGATGAGATTTTAACAGCTGTCAAACAAATGTGTTTCTTCTAATAATATTAAATACTTAACACAAAACTGTTTTGTCAAAAATTCTCAGTTATCTCAAGCCAAATATGTGAAATCATACCAATTTTTTTTTGCTCTTTCATGGAGGTATTTATTTTACTATATCAACCAATTAATATTGGAAGTAATGATGCACTATAGCTATTACTCAAAGAATTGAGGAATTATTAATTTATTGGCAGAGAAAGATACGTGTTGAGATAGAACACAAATAAGAGTGAAATAGATGTCACCAAAATGTTCTTTTAGAAAAGAAAATAAAAGACTCTTCCCTTCTCATGAAAAGATTCAGTTGTCAAACACCTGGAAATGCTTCAGCTCTATGAAAACACTTCAAGACTGTCTCTGAATTGCCAGTTTTCTGCTATTGGTTGGAAAAACTGAACTTGCTTCTCTAGTGATTTTTAAAATATGACTTTTTTTTTTTTCTGTAATAGCTCAGACACATGTCTTTACTTGATGACTCCACAGAGGTTTGCTCTAGGGTTGGCTGACCCTGAGACATAAATATTTGTGTCATTTTTGAAAAGTCCGGACTGTGTTCACTATGTCAATTCAATTTCCAAGCAATTACTTTAAGGTAGAAAACAAACAAACCCTATCCTCCCAAGACCCCCACCTTATGGGAGTGGGGAACCACCCCACTCCCCTTACTAGTCACCCCATAAAATTTCAGTTGTTTCCCCCTGAATTGCA
Source organism: Falcunculus frontatus (assembly GCA_013398115.1). NCBI lineage: Eukaryota > Metazoa > Chordata > Aves > Passeriformes > Falcunculus > Falcunculus frontatus. Next base: position 210,866 of record VZRV01002352.1, on the reverse strand, counting down.
CAGGCACGTGCTTTCTCTCTGTGCTAACATGAACAGGAACAACCTTCCCTCATGTTACCGTGTCCAGAAATTGTGTTACTGCATCAGGTACTGAGCTGTGTAGATTTGAGCCCTGAGAAGTGTCAGGGAAAGAATCTGATTGCTGCTGTAGATTGCAAAAAATGTTACTCGAAAAGAGATAAAGAGGTAATATTGGCCTCTTGTACTCTGCTCTGAAGGCATCATTATTGAAATTACTCACAGTGTGTGCATCATGTGAGAAACACATGCAGCTCAATCTATGCAGATTATCTGGGAATGTATTAAGACAGCATTTGATCACAGTTTTGTGATACCCATATGAGGAAATGGTATCTGATTGCAGACAGCTGCTTAAACTGGAGTGGAGAAAAAAAAGGGAAGGATTGTTTGCTGGATGGAAATTAGCCAAAATCATACTCGAAATAATACATAATCTTTAAAAATGAAGGTAACAATCAATTTAGCAGGGCGTGTGCTACATTTTCAAGGACCTGAGATGCAGAAGCGAGGCAAGCTATCTTTCCCAGAGCTATGCATAGCACAGACAGAAGGTATGGATTTACTGCAGAGGTTTTGATGTAAATTACTTGGGCATGAAGTCAGTTTATTTGACCAAAACTATGGTTCCTGACTTTAAATTCTGTGACTTTATTAGGAAAAAAAATTATTAAGTTTATCAACTTTGAAGCAGATGATATTATCCCATTATCATCTTTATCTGTGAAAGGTACTTGTTTCTTGAACAAGTCACTAAGCATTACAATGAAATACATGGAATAAACTTACTTGCCTTGCTTTTCTCCAGGCTCTGTGGAATAATATTCTAGTTTGACTGGGGTTTTCAAAGAAGTCCAGAGGGGTTAAATATCCTATTTCTGCTGGATCTTGAAGTCACATGGATGTCTTAGTGCCTTCATTTCCTCAAGTCAGAGTAGGGCTTCATTTGCACCAGCTTACTTGCCCTCACTAGGGAACTGACTATTGTTGCGGGAAACGATGGTGTGAAATTCACACGGTGGGTTCTCACCCTGTGTGAGGAGCCAGAATCAAGTGTAATGGTGAATGACTCCATACACTTTCAACACTCAAAGAGTTTAAGTTTTGGTCTGTAACTGCTAATGTAAGAATGTATTCATCCAGGCATATATTTGTGTACACACGCATATTCATGTCTATTAACCACGTATCTGAGTTAGCAATGTGTTGAGGTCACCTAAATTCTGAATTTCTCTGTTTCCCAGTTAAGGGAAAAGCAGCATGGCTCTTCCTATCCAGAACAGAGTCTTTAAGGAAGAGATACACAGAGCATTTCCTCGAAGCTGCTCAGTGCCTGCCAAATGGTACTCTACACCACAACATCACAGGTAAAATCGTATTGGGCTCTCCCCTTTCCTGTCAAGTGCACCTGACACCTCTTTTCACCAAGGACAGAGTGCATGTCACATAGCTTGAGACAGTATCTAGTCTCCCTTTACAGTCAATCAGGAGAAATAGGAACTTTCAGGACATGATTTGACCTATTTGAAGTGACAGGCACTAGGAAGAGATTAATCGTTCTCCCCAGTGCAACTTTTTCTTCACTGTATCTAGGCAGCTGGTTCTTTTTTTACATTTCAGGTATCTAAATTGAGGTAAGATGAATCCACGTTTCCTTGTGATTAATACATATATTTTTGCACCATGAATATGGGGAAATGAAGTGGTTCAAACTTCTGAATAAAATAATGCCAGTGTTAAAAGACGACGTTCGACCCACGACGATAGTGCTCGTGTGTCAGCAGACTAATGAGGCCTTTAGTAGCCGAAGTCACCAGACAACCATGTTATCTCGAATTACTCACCACTCTACTGTTTCTTATCTACACTTGTCCTCGGTGACTGTGTGGAAATACGAGTTTATCTACCAAATTTCACAGAGACACAAAGACTCCAGAGAAAGAATGTTGCCCCTGACTAAACAGGCTTTGATAGTGTAGAGGTGGCACAGATTATCTCAAACTTGAATTCTAGAGTGAATGGTGCTTCGTGAAGAGATGACAATTGTATCTGTTTGACCTGTAGAGGGGCAATCAGTGTCGGTTTGCATATTACGTGTCCTCTCTTTGTCTGATTATCTCTCTGAAGGGCAATTCTCTATAATAACGTCAATTACATAGCAAATGGGAATGTTTTCTTATTATCTGAAAGAAGACTAGAAGTGAGGAGAAAAAACAGTCAACTTTTCTCTGACGATGATGGGTTGCAGACTGAAAAATACATATTTTTAAGGCAAGTAGAAAATCTAACTGAAAAGCTGAAACATTTCTTTTATTTTCTGTGTCTACATATCTTTCTATTTTTAGGAATTTCCGTGAATATTTATCAGCAAGTTGTCTATTTTTCTGAAGGGAATTCTATCTGGGTGAAAGGAGTTGCAAATATGTCTGATATATCTGACCTAACGCTCTTTTATGCTGGCTGGGGGAATATTAAGTCCATCTCAGTAGACTGGCTTTACCAGAGGCTATACTTTGTCATGAATGAAAAGGTAATGCTCTAGTGCCTAATTAGTTTCTTATTTAATTTGAACTATTTTGTGATTAGTTTTACATGAGAAAATATTATTTATGTACAGATATGTATGCACAAAATATAATTACAAAATATATTTTAATATAACATAGATATTGACGTATTTCATAATTTTAAAAAGAAGAAAGGCTTGACTATCAGTTCATATTTAAAGTAAACACCTTACATGGAACTCTGGCTCCTTGCCTTATTTTTCTCCTTAGGACATAACTGTTTTGGTTTTAATTTGTTTTTGAGACTGACTTCACATCCTCCTCATACCCAGTACAGACACACTGTTTCTCTCACTTGGTTACCCATCTAGCCTGCTCATTTCCTACTCTGACTCAAGAAGGTGGTCAGATAACTACATAGTGATTATAATGTCTGTCTTAATTCACAAAACATGTGAAGTGTTTCGTACAATGGCAATGGCTCAGATTACAGCTGCTTCAGCTTGAAGTAAAAATGGAGATGGGAAACCTGCACTGGATTTCCTACTCATAAAACATCAGTTACACTAATGGTCAGACTTTGCATGTGCCTATGTAGTCCTCTCATGGACAAAGGACTAGAAGCTTGCCCTAAATGGTTAGTGGGGGATTTTTTTTTCTTTAATTCTCTTGTCATGTCTGATTTTTGGCTTACTGCTTAGGGAACGAGGGGGCAGGAAAAGAAGTAGTGATGAAAAGATACAAACGAGTTGTAGATGAACTGACTGATGACAGAGATTTCTGAATCCCAAGGTATTGCTTCTAGGACCAGAGAAGCACTTCCCTTCCCTGCCAGATCATCTTCAAAGTACAGTTTGCCTATACCCTCCAAATTGAGTATAGGCAGTGTTATAGACACAATTTTCCCTCCAGCTTAGAAGTATGGATGACTGCTCTTTCAGAGTAAGCTGTCATGGTTTTGTGTACAAGGGTTATACTTGGCTGACTGAAAAGTCAGGAGCCCAGAAGGACCTAGGACTGTGAGAGAGGTGTTTCACTGTCTCAGTTCCCTGAAGGAATCTCGGGTCAGCTTGTCTGCTCATTAGCAATACCCTATGAATGCATCACCTGTTTTTCTTCTCATTCTCCAGATACACGTCTGCCCTTTAGAGAACTGCACGGTAGTTGAAGACATCACTCCTCTTTATGTGACATCCCCTAGGAAGGTTATAGCTGATCCCTATAATGGGTAAGTGAACTCCTTTGAGCATTTGGTGCCAAAGGTGCTACAAAGCTTCTCTCTAATTTTCTCCACTTCATTGGTCATCTAGGTTCCTGTTTCAAGCACTTAAGTTAACAAAACAATAGTGCAATTGATAGCAAATAACAAACTAGCAAACAATTGGAACAAGAGTGGTGCCATGCAGTGTTGTTTTCTGCATTTTCTTCTTTAGGGTGTTAGCAGAAGAGATAAAGCTTTTCCAATATAGAAATTTGAGTTTCAGAAATTTCATGCTCTTATAAATATGAAGCTCTATGAATTTTAAATTTTCATGCTTAACATTTAAGGTATTATGGAAGAATATTCTCCAATAATCTGCTATCCAAATTCTTGGAAGGTAAAAACTGATGTGCCTACTTCTCGCAGTATATATATATTAATAGCGCCAAAAGCATTTTTCTATTGTACATAAAGACAGGCATGTGTCTTAGCTGCTAAAATATTTGTGGCTCATCTGCAGACTTCTTGCACTATAGTTACTTGGGTTTATTTTGCTCTATGGCCAGTTATATTTTCTGTCTCCTGGAGGATGGCATATACAGAGCAAACCTTCCACTCTTTCCTGGCACTGCCTCCACAGCTTCACCAGTGGTGAGATCCAGTGCTCTGAGAGCCTTCATGGTCAACTTCCAATGTAAGAGACTAATTTTCTTCAACAAAACAGAACAGGCCTTTGTGTCAGGTTTTCTTGATGGTTCAGAGTTTCACACGCTGCGATCACACGTGCCATTTAATGACATGGAGAGCTTCGTTTACGAGGATGACACATTTACAGTCACAGATGGCTCTGCAGTTTTCCATGAGGAGGTCTCTCCAGTGGGAAGTTCTAGCTTCAATGAGTACATTGTGGACTGCAATTTGATGTACCCAGAATACTTTGGCATTGGCAACTTGGTTTTCTATGGTGCATCAACTCAGCCTTTTCCTTTACCAACTGCTCCTCGTCTTGTCACGGCTCTATTTGGATTGGACCGAGCTGTGATCAGCTGGAGACCACCTGAACACACTATTGGAACCAGTAAGTTCAGTTGATTCTCCCTGGAAGTCAACTTTTCTTTCTAGAGAAGTAACTTTCTGGCTTCCCTTTTCTTCATTTGGGCTATAGTGACTTTAATAGAAGACCCTAATGGAAGTTGTGGAATTACCTCTGTTTGAAAAATCTAGCCAATAATTTGCCAGTAAAATAGATAAATTTTCTGTCTAAATTAATGCAAGTTTATATTGGTGACTCCTATGGCCCCTGCAAGGATTTTAAGCAAAGTTTGATCTTGAGTATGGTATGGAGTAGCAGTAATGTTGGGTGCTGATATCACACAAAAAAATACATAGCAGAGATGTAATGACTTTTGATCAGTGACCATGCTATGGTTTCTATCCTCTGCACATGTGTCTTTGAATAGCAGAAAATTACCTGGCCAAGGAAAATTTTTGTTCTTCTAATTTCATTCTTCATGGGGGATTGAAGCACTACTCTTGGTTGGTCCCAGAGGTGAGGAGTATAATTTTTTTTTCCTAAGTCCTCTGATATTGCCATTTTTGAAAGGAGTCTCCAGCATACATCTTTCTCAAAGAATGGGTAACTATTCTGTAATAACACGATTATTTGTTTTGCACAGGTTTATCTGCTTGGCAGAACTGGACCTACGATGTGAAAGTGTCACCTCAGCGTCCATTTGAGGAGGAGTGGGTTGTCTCAAATATTAGTAACACGAGGTCTACAGTGAAGGGGCTGGCCACCTTCACAGCATATGAGGTGTCAGTCAGGGCTGTGTCTCCTGCTGGTGCAGGGCCATGGTCAGAGTCATTTAGAGGTACAACTTTAGAAGAAGGTGAGAATTGCTTTGTCACACAGGAAGAATGAAGAACGAATTGTGTATAAATCTTTCCACCTGGTGAGGCACACACTTTGGGCAAAGACTGCAAAATAAGGGGCACAAAAAGGTTATTCTTAGAAATATTAAAGAACACAGGATAAGTAAATTTGCTTTTAGTAGTAGAGTAGAGTAGAGTAAAATTCTCAAACTAGGATAATGATATTAAATATTATTTATACATTAATATCAGCACTTATCTACATTTTGTCTAATGCAAATACTCTACCAAAACCATTATTTGATATGGTAAAAGAGGTGCTGTCCCTTTTGATTGCTCTTTAAAGAACTTTCTCTGATGAAATGGTTTGTGCAGTGCCCTGGGGATTAATGAAAATTCGTGGAAAAGTGCAGCTCACCAAATGCTGAAAATCCTTGGTTTGAGCATAGATAATGTAGCAAAATGGATGTGTGCAAAATGTCTGAGATTTGCATGTCTTTGGAATGTTTTTTGAAACCTAGTTCACCTAAATTAACCTATGTCTGAGGGGAAAAGAGCTTCCAGCTTAAGGTGCTGAACTCGCTTAGGGGTGACTTTTGCCTGACTTTGGTAAAGAAAAGGTCCAAACCCACAGTGGTTTTTAAGCATCTAATAGGACTCTGTATCACCTTATTGTTCTGGATATGAACCCGCCCTGAATCTCTGAGTTTCTCAAATCACGATATTTTCATGCATTTCTTCTTTGTCCTTTATTCCTTAGGACAGGGGCAGTTTTCAAGGTGTTTTTGTCACTTTCCAGAAAGAGGAACCACTGATATTGAAATACAAATATTGTACATAAATTTCTTGTTAGTGTGCACAACTGCAGTTTTCTTCCTTCATAGCCGAAGAAGAACCATTTATGTTGGCACTGGGGCCTAAAGGTCTCTGGAAGCAGCAACTGGATAGCTATGGGCCAGGAGAACTCCTCTATCCTCATATAAGAAACATTTCAGGTATGTACTAAACAAATTGCGTGCTGCTGCTACAGACTTGTTGGCATTTGTTAGTTCTCCATAAATTTCACCGACAGAACTGAAAGACAATAGTTGTCTATACTTGAATGTCATGCAGTGCAGTGTAGCAGCTTCACTGAGCCAACCCTTTGGGTTCATCCCCTTTCTTCTATTTTATGAGTCAAATTAATCCTTAGTGAAACCCTTCTGACATCACCGCAGTTACAGCAGAGCTAAAATCAACTCTCTGAACTAGATAGTTCTGTCTCCAGCATCCCAATATATGTCATATATTTATAGTAGTCAGGGCTATGTATGTATTATACATGTACATTATTTCCTATAAAGAAGAATCTCACCCTCATGTTAGCTGAGCCTAACTGTGCATTTGTATTGCTTTTAAAAAGCTGAAGTGCCTGGATGCTTTTTATTCTTTAAAAAATGGGTTTTCAATTTAAATGTATGTGTAACGCTTAACATCTTCCTTTTTTTCTTCAAGACCTTGATTGGCATAATAACACTCTTTATTGGATTAATTCCATGGGGGAAGTTCAGACCTGGACATTGAACAAAAGAAAGAGTACCACTGAGAACACTTACGTATCTGGTGTCAGAAATGCAAGGATGTTGGCCTTTGATTGGTTGGGTCAATCCTTGTATTGGGCTGGCAAAGCAAATACGGTAGGTATAGCTGCACTTCTCAAAAGAAAAAAATCTCTTAAGTCAACAATAAAGACTGTAAGGCAGTATTTGGGAAAATAATCCCTACTTCTCACAACCTGAGATACATTTGGACCTTTGCTATTATAGAGTAGAGCAAGGAGGCCTTTCTTTCCTTAAGTGATTTTCCACAGTTAAACCAAAGTTTGGGGGAAAATGTTCACTAACATTCACTAATGCAGGATGCTGAATTCACCAGGTGCAAAACACGCAAATCAAACATGCTATCAACAGCTTGGTTGGATTCAACATTGTAAAAATAAATGAAGATAGTGAAAATGGAGGCTGCCCTCTTAATCTCAGCCGAGAAGTAGATGGACTTTATTTTAATCAAAATTGGCAATATTTGTTTACATAGAGATTTTCAAGATTGACCTCTGTTCTGTGATATTTTGCAGATCACTGCAGTCAAAAAATAATTACGATTGCACTTTGTACACTCTCATATCAGGAACACTGACATGTGAATTATTTAAAAGGTATCTGACTTCAAAATTGTAGTGCTAATTTATGCAGCGCTGTCAAATTATGCCTTTCATTTCTTGTAAGTGCAAAGTCAGAAGCTGTTTTAAAAACTGGAGCTAGGAGGCCAGATTTCACACTGCCTTGCACCCTCATTTACACTTGTGAATAGTGAATATGAAGTGGGTGAGAAATTCTGTCAGACAGAAGGCTGCCAAAACTGGGAAAGAGAAGGGAAAAAGCTATTTCAGCTTTTTTCTTTTGTTACTTTCTGGCAAAAATGAACTAATAATTCTGCATTAGTCTTCATCCTCTTACTTTGAATGCAAAAGGTTTAGGCTTTGAAAGCCTAAGGCTTGCATAGTCTTTTGATATACAGCTGTGGAAAAGTCACTAATATACACTCAGCTGATTATAGCTGATGATTTAGATGTGATGCTAAAGTCAATTATTTTGTCCCTAGATCTACAGAAAATCACTATGGGGAGGCCATATAGATGTTGTGGCTCATGCTGTGTTCCCAGTGAAGGATCTAGTAGTGGATTCAGTAAATGGCTATTTGTACTGGGCCACAATGTATTCAGTGGAGAGCACAAGATTGAATGGAGAGGAGTATCTCATGTTACAAGAGCAGCTACAGTTTTCTGGCAAACAGGTGACTGATTTTTTAAATTTTTCTTTCTTTTTGGAGTGATGGGGTGGAAAGGTGATGTGTGTTTTAGTATTTAGACCTCTTGAATATAGTCAGTGTTTATAGTTGACAAAATTGTGGTTGTAATGCTGCTCCTTTCCACATGTGAAAGGTACTTCCTTTTTTTTTCCGAATGATTGAAGTCTAATGGTCATTTCTGGCTTTCACATCAAAGTATGGAACCAGAGCTTCACAGCATCCTGCCTCTTTTGTGATGTTCCCCAGCTTGCAGGACCTGGCAGGGCCGGTTTTGAGGCTTAGCACTTGACAGGGACACCAGAATTGCACTTCAGGTTGCAGAGGTGCTGCTGCAGAAACAGGCTTTACCTGTGGTGATGAGAGAGGGCGTATGGCATCTGCCCCTGCTGCAGCCTGGCATAGCTCGTTGCTGCTGCTGCTGCCACGGTGCTGGTGAGGGTGCCACATCTGCCACTGAAAGACTCCATCTTACCTGAACCTGTCCCTCATGTGGTGGCAGGAACAGCAAGTCCCACACCTTGAAGATTGTCAAGGCCCTCCTTCCCCAACCCATCCCTTCCCTTCCCCATCCTCTCTTTATCTTTCACCCAAGTCAGACTCAGGCCTGGTCCCAGCTTGGCTCCCTTGCTTTGCTCCAGGCTCACGAGAAGCTCCATAAGGCTGTGAAGAGGCTGGTGCTGAGCAGAGAGGATCCTCAGGGAGAAGGGGGCTTCTTGCAAGTGAATAAAGACATTGGACAGCATAGGGAGAAAAAAGTGACAGGGGATTATTGTTTTAGCTGTATTAGCGGGGAGAATGGGTCCCATGCAGAAGTAGAAAGGAGAGAGAAAACAGAGATGCTATTTCCACCTATAGCTCACCAAAGATCCTGTAATATGTGGAAGCTCATTAGCTCCCTTTCCCTACCTGGAGACATTTTGTTGTGCTCTGAGGCCTGCACAGACAACCTCTGTATCTCTGCTGACCTCTCCCCTGCCTTTCTTCTCCATTCACCTTGTATTAAGTCTCTCAAAAACTTGGTTCACTGCTGGCTTCTGATAGATCATTGTTTTCTTCTCCAAATCCATCCTGCCTCTGCCACCATGTGAGATTTGACCTCATTCTTGGTAGGTGAGATTTGGTGTTGCCTACACAATGGAAGAACTCTGAGACTGAGTATTCTCCTCACGAAAAGATCTGTCAGGGTCTTATGCCTTCCTTCCTTCCTTCCTTCCTTCCTGCCTGCCTGCCTGCCTTCCCTTTTTCCAGGCTGTGTGCTGAGCAGGTCAGGCTGAGGAACCGTGCCATCCATTGGATATTTAGTCTATGGAGTCTCCCCGTAAGAAAAACTGAATGCTCCAGAGCTCAAATCACAGCCTGTGTGGGGTTGTACCCTCTGTCCTGAGTGCTGGAATGAGGCATAGTTTGACTGCCACAGAACAGGTCAGCTCAGATAAATTATTTGCTGCAATAGCTTACTTTAGAGCACAGCTCTTGCTAAATAAGCCTTTGTTTTTATTCCATCTGTCACACAAATTGTGCTCCCATTTTACCTGAAGCCAGGTTCTCTACTAGAGACCCTTTCCACTTTTAGAGTTCTATCTCCCTTGGTTAGCTGTGCATCATTCCCCAGAAAATTTTGCTCTCTCAAAAGAAAAGAATTTGGTGTTTCTCTGATTATATAAAAAAAGCCAAGCCTAGTTTAGTCCAAGAAAGGGAATTAATATTCAGAAAGACCAGCTAATCTCACAGGTGTGTTACATTCATAAGGGCTTGGGTAGAAGGAAGGCAGGCTTTGGTGTGGCACTTACTGTACTTATAAACCTGCATACAGAAGAACTGTAAAACCTTTGTACATGAGAGAAATGTCTGTGCTGCACAGGATCAGTGTATCTTCCAGTACTAGCCTCCCTACCTCTGTGGAAGCTGGCTGGTGTGGACTGTCTCCATGGGAAGATATATGCTGTCCAAGCTCAGTGGCACACTTGGACTTAGTACATAACTTCTGGATGATCTGTTGCCAGGGACCGACAAGTTCCAGTTCATTCTAAGTGGCAAACCTCAACTTCCTTGCCCTTCTCTTTTGATTCACTACTTGCTTCTCTGGATCGCCTCATGCTAACCTCAAATTTCTTGTTCTTGCTTTCAAGAACCTTGGCAGCAGTAAAACTGCTTGTCTGGTCCTGTCATTTTTTTTTCTGCACCTTTCTCTATGTCAATGATACCAGCCTTCAACCATTCACTTATTCACACCTCCTACAAACGAACATCTCCTCTCCTGCTTCTCTGCTGCCCTAATCTATGCACTGACTTCCTGAACTCAGCCTCCTGCTGTGATGCACACAGGCAAAAAGCCAAGTAAAAATGTCTAGATTGAGAAATGACCAGTTATAGCTGACAGGTGTTTATTAAAACAAAACCCAGAATAAAACTATCGGAAAAAAAGGACAGCACAATGTTCTTTAATGGTGGAATTGTTGAGCTGGTCGTTATTGTCTCAATATCAAGAGGCAATATGTTTGCACAGGTACTAATATGTATCTTCCTTGCACGGTGAAGTCCTTTACCTGAAAAGAGCATGTCTTACCTCTGTATTAAAACACAGATGTAATACTTAATTGCTGTTATCCGACAGTTAGAGCATGTTCCCTGCATAAGTGGTTCTTACTGGTATTTACCATCTGTTTTTCTAATAAAGAGTTGCTGTTCAGCTGGATCTTCAGCAGTTTATATCTATACCTCCTTTTAGCTTGAAATCCAAATGCTAAGAATAGGAATAGAAGAGACTACTGTGAAAATGGCAGGTTTCCTAAACAAATACAAAGGCAGAGCTTTGAAAGTCTAATTTCTTTGGCAGGAACTAGATCCTTTTATGGCAATTATTTTATTTTCTGATCAGTTGTTTAGCTCAGCTAGTGTGTATTGGCACAGCTTGATCGATTTTAGCAGAGCTACTCTGATTTATTCCAGCCTAGGATCTGGCATAGAATTTCCAAAGCACTTAGTAAGTTGTTTACACTGTTCAATATGACTGGGACAAAAGTAATTTATAGGGGAGCAGCAAAGTGCATTCTGTGGAAGTGAGGCCAGGACCCTTTAGGTATTGTCTCAATATTTCTAGTCAAAGGGTGATTCAAATTGCTAAATTTATCCTGCATCTTATGATGTTCAGTTACATTGCACCATCACAAATACACGTCGTGCCCAGAGACTAATACCTCTTGTGAACTGGGAAATGTTTGCCTGTTTTTGAAGCATAACAGGAGGGAGGTGTTAAATTACTGCCTAACTCCTGAAAATGAATAGCACAAATATTTATTTGCCTTTTAATAATGGTGATACAGGGATCAAGAGAAAGAACATGGACACATCTATAGGAAAATATAATATTTGCAGAAGAAAGATGGGGCAAGGAAGAGGGACCCAAATGTTTAAAAAAGCAACATAAATTCAGGAAGATGTCTTTTGGTGTTGAGCATGGGAGGGAGAATAGGTAAATGGGATAAAATATAGCACGGCTGACTAAATATACACTTGGGCACATACACGCTGTGAGATATTTTTAACAGGACAACCTACAGGAGCAATCATTCAAACCTTGATTTTCTGACATAAAATGTCAACAGAAATATGTCAAGAATGTGATTACATAAGGAGCAACAGACAACTAAGTGATATAACATTTGCTTTCCTGTCATCATCTTCTGCAGTTTATTAATGAAGAGTTAGGAAAAAAAAAGGCTGTTCCACTTACATATATAATGGAAATTTAAGCTTATAAAAGAATAGTTATGACTAGTGTTTGCATGAGAAGTTTGAGAGCTGCTGGAAAACATGTTCAGAGAGGCCCCAAACAACTTGTAAGCTGTGCTAATGATATAAAATAGACTAAACTTGATAACATTTAGCAGACTAACTTATGGAAGCAAATTCTTTTTTATTCACAGAACAGATTATTAAATGTCTGATTTTTATTACTGTTGCATATGGTATTGAATCTGTTGTTTACTGCAGAAACAAGAAAAATGTATTTTGAATATTAGCTCCTATTAAAAAGAACCCACAAATCTTTCATCTCATTTAAAGGAAGATGAAACATTGAAATAATGAACAGGAAGATTGTTCTATTTCCTGCCCTACTTTATTTAATAATAAATTATTTACAAAAATTTAAATATTCAAATTTCCTGCTTAATCAAATAAATGAATTAAAATTTTGCATCTATTTTCCGTAAGTAATGCAACACGTTAAATGCTTTCTGTATAAAATCAAAGCTGGAAAGCAAAGACAAAAGATCTGAAATACTTTTTTAAAAAGGTGATTCTGACTTTCAGACTGGGTATCACCCACCTGTTTCAGACAAAGAATGTTAAAATACCAGGGATGTTCCGGAGATTTTGATAGGTAGTTCCACTAATCACTTGATATGCTATTGCCATCATATCTGAGGCACTCAGATACTCCAGGGGTGAACACTGTGACAGGTGTTAATAAAATGTTATCTAGAAAATCATCAGCTGCCATAAATAGGTGTCCACCAAGGACCTGATTATATTCTAGTGTTATCTCTTTTTGTGTTAGAATGAACATTCACGGTAGTAATGCTTTTTTTGCCAATAATGAGCTACTCTGATGTTGTCTAGATGACTGTTATGCCTAAGGGCTCTTACCTCAGAAGTGAAGATGTGCTCAAATTGCTATTTGTACTGTTTTTTCTTAGGTGTTTGGTGTAACTTTGGATCTCACCTATGGTTTTCTTTACTGGCTTGTGCAAGATAGTCTATGTCTAAACCTATACAGAGCTTCTCTCCGCAAGGAAGGGTAAGTAAATGTGTAACAGAGATAAGAAAGCCTATATTTTCTAGTTTTCAGAATACTCTTTAAGAAAAAAACGTTGTCCAGTGCTGGGCACTCTATCTACTAATTCAACAAAAAGAAGAGCTAAGGATCACGGCTAGCTGATAGCAAACTACACGTTGTGATGGTTGGTAACACAGTTTTACAGTGAGAGAAACGCAGTGTGGAACCTCAGCTGAACTGAGGTCGTGCTCATCAATTTTTAGACTTAGCTTTAGGAAATAATTGTTGCATATTGTCTATTTTATCTCAGCATTTACAACACTTGACAGTTTCCAAGTGCCTGGAGCTCTGTAACTTGCTCATCTTTCATGAGGCTCAGGACTTGAACTGACACCACTTTCTCACCTGAGCAAACAGTACTCAGCAGGCTTTCCTCTCGATCATCCTGAACATGAAATGACTGCATTATTCCTGAAAGGCAAAGTTGAAAAAGACAAAACATAACAAACCATGTTTTTGGGTTAGCTTGATTATGTACTAAAACCTTGAGAAAAACTGTGGTTTGTTCTCTAACTGCCAAGTCTACGATGCATAGTAGTTTGTGAAATTATGTTTTTGCTCCCTTCCTTGCGGAGAATGCCATTGCTTATTTTTTTTCAAGCATCAGAATAAAGTTCTTAAACTTAATTGAGCAGCATCTGTATTTACATGTGCTCGTAATATTGCAGGCTGGCTTTGTGTGGAATCAGCTGAATTTTCTGGCTGATTTTAGACTTGCTGTGATTAATAGTAAACACTTAAAGAATCAAAATATGTTGATTAGTTTTAGCTGGAACATGCAGTTCCATTATGAACAAATTGGCAGTCATAAATCATTGTCCCTGACATGCCAGAATACAGAGATTAGAAGTAATCCATCCTAATGGACCTGATGGTGTGTCAAAGCTTTTCAAAATTTGTTTTGGATGGCATGTGTCTAAGCTCAAAGACATTTCTGAGATGGCAAAATGATGCCTCTCACAACATACTTAATCTTGTACCCAGAAGATGAACTGGGACCTAAAAAGGCCTGTAGGTTTTGACATACAATATCCAAGGCAGATTAAATCACCAGTGAAGCCAGTGAAGAAAAATGTTAATAGAGATTAATAAATAATGGAAGGAAACTAGCAGGGTCAAATAAACCTGGTTTCCTGATGCAATGAAGTAGAATGAATCTCATGCTCCGAAGTAGACCTCACTGTTTCAGTGGAATTGCTGAGAGAAGGTGGGCTGATTTTTCAAACTACTAATTTTTCTGCATCTATGCAGCAGAATATGAAACCATTTAAAAATTGTTTACCGATGAAATAAAGGAAATTAAGGCCCTTTTGTTCTTTCTGCAATGTTTCATATTCTGAAAAATATTCTGCTTTAAAGAGATTAAAGAAAACTTTTTGTTTTGTTTTCCTGACTCCTACAGGAGTACTAAGTGTTTGAATTATAAGAAACTTACCAATATATCAAGCATTGCATAAATCTGTTCCCTCTACATGTGTGCTATCATTTTCTGATTTCATACGTTTCCACAGTTGTGATAACGCCATTGTCACAGAATTTGCAGCATGGAGTACTTCAGAAATATCTCAGGGTGCGTTGGAGTACTACAGTGGTCGTCTGTTCTGGATTAATAGGCTTCAGTTCATTACAGTCCAGGAAGTCAATCAGAGCCTTAGCATTTCCTTCTCACAACCAGCAGAGTTTACAGCCTTTACCCTTGTTCACACATCACTTAAACCTTTGCCAGGTATGTTATTTTCTTTATCTAATCTCCTCAAAAAAGGTATTTACTGTCAGCCTGCAATTCTTCATTCTTGAAATTCTTTAGTCACTTGAAAAAAGATAAGGACAAGAGCAACTTATTAATAAATATATCAGGATACACCTGACATATCTATATCACCTGATAGATATATCAGGATAACATGTAATTTTAAAAGCTGAGGGTATGGGTATGGATAAAAAGAACTCATGGTGTTGTTATTTATTATTTCTGTTTAATGATGGTTTACAGAATTTACTTTAATGTTTTAAGTCACGTTTGAACAGTCTATTCCTCACATTCTTTAGATTATTATTATTTCTTCCGTTTATGGACAGGAAACTTTTCTTCTACGCCAAAAGTGATTCCAGATTCAGTGCCAGAGTCTTCTTTCAGAATTAAAGGAAATTCCTCAGGTTTCCACATCACATGGAGTCCCACAGAGGTGGAATGGGGAACTGTCTTTTACTGCGTGGGATCAAAAGCTCTGCAAGTGAGGGCATTGATGCGATCCCTTCCTATTATCTACGTGTATTACTTCATCTACTCGCTGATATATCTATTTTCAAAAAGAAATAGAATTTGTTTCTTCTCCAGCATTTACAAATTGGTCAAGAACCAAACTAAATTGCAAATAGAGTGCAAGTTGTCCAGTTTCTCCACCACTGCAGCCATCAATGGCTCTGGGCTAGCAGCTGGTGCATGAAGAGCCAGGCGAGGAGTTCACAGTGATCAAAGATTCCTGGGAAGGCCTCTCACAGTAACTCAGAGACAGAAGGGTCCTTTGAGATGACAGTGGGACAGCCTTTGACTGAATGTGAAATCTAGCTGTCATCCACCCTTAACTTTAGTGCATTTGGCAAGCTTTAATTTAAATTCGAAGGGCAGATTGCTGGCACATTGCTATGCATCACTACAATGCCAGAGGAGCTGGTGAAACAACGACCATTCACAGGAAGAGAAGCTGTGTTTTGATTTAGTTGACCAGTTTGATAAGGGAATTTTGGGAAACTGAAGGCCTTTCTGAGAAGGAAAAGAGCTTTGCTTTATTTTGTTCTGTTTTATTCCATTTGCAGTCTCTGGAGAGTGAAGGATGCCTCCATCCCCATAACCTGACAGTGCCATCCTACCGAGTGGATTGGCTGGAACCATTTGCACTCTTTGATTTTACTGTCACTCCATACACATACTGGGGCAAAGCACCGGTGACATCTGTATCCCTTCGAGCCCCTGAAGGAGGTACTAAATTTTTAAATCTTGTTCCTCACGTGTAATGGTTACTGGGGGCAGCTCAATGTCAGCAAATGAAACCCTGGAGAAGGATGAGCAGCTTTCATGGCTAGTCAGCTGCAGGCAGAGTTGCAAGGACATGTTTCTGAGTATCTTTGGCAAGTATCTATTACAAACACAAATTTGAAGACAGACAGTTGAAGTAATAGAACTCAGAACAGAAAATGCAGGACAATATAGCCCCCATGTTCCTGTGACTACAAGCAAGAAAGAGAAACTGGATTCATTACAATGAATCTGAAAGGCTGCATGCAACATCTTAACCACTTACTAGATTTTTAATAAATGTTATGCACATTTTACTCTTGCTTCAGTGTTTATTTTTGCTCTTGTGCACATCAAAATATAGTGCTGAGTGACTGAAGCACTGAGAAAGCTTATGAGATGCAGTAGATTTTGAAGTGAATAGGAGAGGGGACAGAATACGGTCTGTGTTGTGAAAATTTTTACGGCCTCGTAGTTACATACAGGACTCGGGTAAATAGATATGTCCCAATCTCAGTGCAGGAGTGCATTTTTTCCCTGTTTACACAGCTCTTTCTTTTGGTTAGGCAAGTTAAAACCAGGTATCCACACACCAATGAAAAACAGAAAGGAATTACCATGAAGTTTTAGATAATCTTCTGTAGTTTACCCCTCACCAATTGCTATATATCTCTGTGAGCATTGGGGATGTAAAGCTCAGGCTCAAAACTAAAAGAGTTAGTTATGAGGTCGAGTTTGTGTTTTAATAGGAGTATTTTGTTCCGTGGATTTTATTTTTTTATACAGTTCCTTCAGCCCCTAGGAACCCTAGAATATATGTGTTACAAAATAACTTACATGACACTGATGGGAAAGTCCTTGTGGAGTTCAGGTGGGACAGACCTGAAAGGGACAACGGAATATTAACACAGTTCAGGATTTATTATCAACTGTTGAATCAGAGCAGCACTGCTGGCACGTTCACGAAGTGGATTGAAAGCAGTGTTAAACCCACCCAGATGCAGTTTTCTCTCAAGGATGTGCTTCCCAGCCTCATAGTAAGGTTTCAGGTATGAAAAATTACTAAGCTTGTCTCGTGCTAGATGGTAGATGTTATCTGTGCAGTCTGGTGTGTTCGCCTGGGAGATGTTTTTTTGACTTGGGGCAAGAGCTTGTGGTTTCTGCTTGTAGAACTGCTGATTTGCTGACTCACTCACAGATACCTGGCTCAACCTTTCTGTGCATCATACTGTTTGCTAAATGGAGAAGCCCAACAGTAACTTTTCTAAATGTTTCCCCGAGCCACTGCTAAAAACTGCAAGTTGAACATAGATTCAACTGATCTAGTGGAGAGTGACAGGGCTTTTAAAAAGAACCACAGCTTGAGAAATGCAAGGACTCACGTGGCTTCCATGGAAAGAGGCTTCCAGTTCAAAACCTCTCAAGAAGTCATGTTTTAATTGTGATAAAAGTTTTGGAACACACAGAATGTGTGCTTGAAAGACAAGTTAAAAGCATGAGAGCATGTAATAGACCAGATACTAATAGGGGAGAATACCATGTTGGTTGCAAGGTCAACAAATAGTAGGAATTGTTCCAGGCTGGGAAAGGAAATAAAAAGACTGTCTGGAGTCGTTCGAGTTCTAATTGTTAGATGCAGCATAGAATGTCAATCTCTGGTCCACTGCTTAAAATTCTCTTCGTAGCCACAGTCTCAGCCTGAATGTAGCCTTTGAACTGACCAGCACGGCCTTATGTCAAACAGAGCACACACTTGTATTCCGAGATGAGCAGACAGGGGTTTTGTCTCTATTGACTCTACAGGCTCTCAAATGCAGTCATTTATATTGTTACTTAACATAAGTATCACTCTTCTGTCCCATAGGTGCAGGCCTTCACCTCTGTAGGTCCAGGACCCTTGTCTGATGTGGCAGAGAGGAATTCATCAGGTATGGATAATTTAGTTGCCATCTCATAGTTTGTGAGCAGCAGCTGGTGAAAATGTCAGTACAAGAATTTGGCAATCTGATAAATAGCCTCCAACATTTTATGTGACATACAGCAGACGCAATGGACGAAACAATTACATCCTCTGATACAAAAGATTAATACATTCCTTACCATTAGACTGAATTTTGGGAATTTCAAGCCTTTCCTCAAAACCATGCTAAATTAGCTTTTTTGTGCAACTCCAGGCTAGCATGGAACAGTAGGTTTTCACCTGTAATCTGTGTACTGCTAGAGATCACAAAATATTTCTAATTAGGGTGTCAAAGTTAACCAGAAGAGTTAGAGATTTGCTAGAGATCATAAACTATTTCTACTTTGTCTGTTAAAAGTAATTAAATGAGCAAATCTGTTTTACTATGCTTAAATTTGTTAGGTTAAATTTGTTATTCACAATGCCACTGAAAATATCTTAGTAGTTTGATTGTGATGACAAGAGGGCATCTCATTATTTATTCACTGTGACATACACCCAAATACAATAAGTTCAGACCCATCATTTATTTGTATCTCGTACTTGCTTTCCTTATGAATGACTGTGATTATCTAGGATGGAGGACCTTTTGTAAATTCTGCTGTGCCTTTTTCCTTCCAGATCTTTTCCCTGTCCCAACTCTAATAACTATTTCTGCCAACAAGTTGTTTCTTACTGACATGGACAGTGGTCATACCATATGGGAACTTTCAACAAAGACTGATGTAAAGTTCATCTGTTACACTGCTAGTGACGACAAAGCATACCAGATCACTGAAGATTCTCTTTTTATTATGAATATACAGAATGCTTCAAGGTTTCAGGTACTCCTTTATTCACTCCCTTACTTGAGAGAATCTAGGAAAGTATGTGGCCATTACTGTCATTATTTTATGGCCAACTGTGTTTCTGGAAAAGTGAAAATGACCAGAGTACACCATTGTTAAAGTTGTCCTATTAATCATAAATGGTTTTACTGACATCTGCTTTGCTGATATTTTGACAGCTGTTTAATTTGAAATTCACACTATTAAATACAAGAAGTTTATATTTTGTATCACTAGGAATTAAATTAAATTAAATTTAATTTATTTCATTCTAATTTCAAGAATATGGAAGGGACAATTGATATTTGTGAAACAATAGTTTTGATTTGTCTAAAAATATTGCCAATCCATAACACATCTTTGTATTTTGGCTACTACTTCCCAAGTAGACATTTTTCTTTCAGAAACAAGTTGAATTTCATAATATCCTAACATCAGGTTGGAAAATTCTGTCCTTTTAAAATTTTTTTCCTTAAGATTTTCAAAGATCCGTATCTTCACAATGTCGCAGCCATCACAGTTGACTGGATTGCAAGACATCTCTTTGTTACCCTGAAAACACTACAGAATGAAACTCAAATATTTGCTATTGATCTTGAACTCAAGCAAAAATCTCTAAAAGCCTTGAACATGCAGCTGGGCAAAAGTAATTCAATTGTATCATCTCTGTTGTCATATCCTTTCTTAAGGTAAGGTGCATATTACTAATAACTTTTTAAAAGCAAAATTTAGACGTGATTTTCATTAAAACTTGAACTGTTAAGGACCAAAAAGGACTTTTTATAGTAGATGAGTTTTGGCATTATGTAAATCTCAGAAATTTTTGGATGTAATACCACTTTAGTACTGCTAGTTGAGCTTGGATGTATCTAATTTCAAAAACATGTCTGTTTTTAAGTAAAAATTTCAAATTATGATTAAATACTGATAGGTTCTTCTATATAAGTAATGCAAATCAAACTCATCACCAGACAACAATTTTTTTACAGTATCCATGTTATCCAGAATAATCAGTTATTGTGACCTTCCATACAAAAATGGTCCTTTGGCACTTGGGATCACTTGGCAATTACGCTGCTGTAGTTACCTGGTTTTAAATGTTTGGGAGATTTGTGACTAGTTACTCAGTTACTCAGACTAGGATTGCATTTAGATTGGTAAGGTTGAAGTTTTTCTGCTGAAAGCAATGCATTTTCTTTGATAGCCGCTTGTACTGGATGGAAGAGCTTGATAATGGCAGCCACGTGTTTTATTATGATATTCTGAATAACACTGTGCACCACATCTTGGGACATGGATTGGTAGAAAAACAGATGAGGAACTACTGCACCTGTAATATTGGAGAAGCAGAGCTAGGAAGACCTCTGAGTATAGATTTGTGTGACTCCAAAAATCCCCAGCTGCTTTTTATCAGAGGAAGAGATGAAATATGGGCCTCAGATGTGGATGGTTGCCACTGCTGGAGAATTACCAAAATACCAAGTATTCAAGGTCTGAGTGCTCTTTTATTTTTCTAGGTAGTTTGTGATTCTTCCTGTCTCTTACTTCAGACAACATTCATTTCAAAAAATAGCATTCATGAAGCACTTTATTTTTGTAAAACTGATTCCTCTATAGTCAATCTGGACAAAATGTTTGTGTTCTGTGTTTCCAGTTGTGTACCCTGTTATACAAACTAGGAGAAACAGCAATGTGAGGATATTTACTGATGCAAGTATGTATTCTAGTAAGATGTAAATCAAAAGAGATGCTATGGCCTCAAGTGCTACTTGTCAATAGATTTCACTTAGAGTATTAACACATTATTTTGCTCGGGTTTCATATAAGCTACACGTATTACAATTTACCTCAAGGAAAAAATACAGTAACAACTTACACCTGAAAATGGCATTGCAGACTTCAATATGTGGGGAAGGTACTTCATGCAGTTAGGGTATTGTGTGACAAAATATCCATATTTCATTTCTCGTGATAATAACACTTATGCTTGGTTGCTCGATCTTCTGCTCAGTTCTGGAGGTGTGCTGGTTAAGCTGCTCTGTTACCAGAGGAGCTGTCTTAATTGTTCCTGGGAGATGGTAGATCACGGTGGTTTTCATCTTGGAAAAAAGGGCAAAGTTTCTTTAGACAGCTCTTGCTTTCACGTTTTATTTCTTGTGATTGTTAATTGAATAGCAGTTCTCACAATTATGGGTAATAAAACGCCTTCCGACCTACATTTCTAAACTGGAATAACAGTGTCTCAGCTTCATAAGACCCACCGGAAAATACCAGAAATCACTTCTCAAAGGGAGGTCTTCGAGGATGTGGTATGGCCAAGATACCTATATTGACTCACTGTGAATACAAGCACCCGTATGCTCTTGTAAAATCATCTGTTCAGGGTTGATTATAAAACTTAACTATGCAATGTTTTCCTACAGGTAATAAAATTGGCAGCTTGACTGCAGATAACAAATTTATATACTGGACTGCTGAAACAAAGGAATACACTGAAATTTGGCTAGCAAATAAAGAAAGTAGAAGACACTTTCTTCACAAGAGAGCAAACCACGCACTGAAAATCTTAGCTTACAGCTCAGCAGCACAATCATATCCAGGTAGAGGGGATCTGGCTTGTTTTGTAAATGTAACCAATTTATTTCACAGCGTGTATTTAAGTTGCAGATTGTGCTATGTGTATTTGTGTAAAGTATGCTTCATGGATTCAGGTACCTCCCACAGAAGAACAATTTTCACATTTTTGAAAAGATGAGTATAAGGACTGCCCTTTTGTTGGATACATAGGAAGGTCTTAATGATGAATATTGCCTCTGTTTGTTGATGCCAAACTACGCCTATTTTCAAAGTTGTGTCAGATCTGGAAATGTAGAAAAGGTAATGCACATTATAGCACAGAAAAAGAGCAAATGTGTTCCACAGTGACTTGTAGCAAGAGTTTGATAGTGATGCCTATTATGACACAGATTTCTGAGTTTGTTCACAGTTACATAAAACTGAAAAAAAAGGTCTGTCTTTCCAAAGACAGGGATAAGAACTACTTATTAAAGTGATTTATAAAGAAGTACCCAAGAGACAATTACAGGTCGACATTAAAGTAGACCCAGACTTCACTTAGAACTCCTAATATTTTAAATAAACCGTTGTAGAATGATAATGAAAGAAATAAAACATTAGTTTTACTAGAAAATTAGGATTCATGGTACCTACAGGGATTATCTTTGTAAATGCCGAGGTTTAGAACAGCTACTAGCATGATGAATATATTCAAAATAATTCTTGAACTCCAGTTTTGCATAAAAAAGGGCAAATATACAAGAGAATATTTTAACAAGATGGACTTCTTTGGAATAAAAAAATTTCACATTCTTTTGGGTAGCTGGTACAGTCATGCCTGCCTGCAGCTGCTCTGACCAATGCTCAGGCTGTTCCTGCCAGTGCTTTGGGCATGTTTGTTCTCATGAGATCTGTGTGGGCTTGGCACTGGTGCAGGAGCTTGGTTTGGCCCTGGTACAGAATGTGCCAATCCCTATCCCCAGGGATAGGGTTTCCTCCAAGAGCCGCAGGCTTAGCTGGTGCAGAAAGGGAAGAACCAAATTTCAGTCCAAATGAATTATTTCTACCCAGAGATCCCCACAGAGATTTTCTAATTTACACTGACTGTTGCAAATATATTTGGAGAAATATGCATGAACCTGACTTTGGTAGGAATGGCAGGGTTGCTCACTTTGGGAGAAAGGATCTTACTGACTGTTGCAAATATATTTGGAGAAATATGCATGAACCTGACTTTGGTAGGAATGGCAGGGTTGCTCACTTTGGGAGAAAGGATCTTACTGACTGTTGCAAATATATTTGGAGAAATATGCATGAACCTGACTTTGGTAGGAATGGCAGGGTTGCTCACTTTGGGAGAAAGGATCTTGACTATGAGGTCAGTTGTTCTGGCCTAAGGGCAAGCCTTCATTCTTGTACCTTCTTCCCTGTGCATATGCCTAAACATCTTCCTTCTTAGCAGGAAGTCCATTTAATATATTTTTATTTTGTTTTTTGAAGTACTTCAAGTGATGAGGAATTTTCTTTTGTTACTTTTTCGTAACTGTCGGTGTAGTTTTCTATTGTTTTCTCCCTCCAGATTCCTTTTCTACCTCCCGAATTTGTCTCTCCTTACCACGTTACACATGGAAATCTGCTTGGAACAAAAAGCAGATAACATTTAATTGCTAGAGAAAGGCATGGTCTATTCAGTACATCTGTCTTTCCTGTAACAGGCAAGTTTGGGCTCATCAATATGTACTGCCCTTGACAACACAGCAACTACAATTTGCTTTTCCATCTTCTACTTCAAGAAGAACCTAAATTCTTTATTAAAATTGTATCTTATCAAAGATAAACGAGTTTCTTTGAGGACGACTATTTTTGTGTCCATGAAAGTAATCAAATTAAGTACTTTCAGGTGGGATTTTCTTCTGTTTCTCTTTGTGGAAGCAGAAAGAATACTTTGTAGTTATGCTTTCTCATAAGAATTGTGGTAGAATCCCATGCAAGTTTGAATTGGTCCAGGCATAATTAACTTTTTTTTTAATCTTTTGATATCTTTCCTAGATAAAAGATGCCTGAGTCTCTTGCCAGACACTGAGAAACCTACTATCCTTGCTACGACTAACACCAGTTTTACATTAAGCTTGCCATCTGTCGCACCACAGCAGCTATGCCCTGGCATATCCCAGCCTACGCCAACGTACCTGGTGTTTTCCAGACAAATGACAAACATCTGCAGGAACTCAAGATACTGTTTGTCTGCTCCACAGCAAAAAACATTGGTATGGCTATTTCACACAGAAATGCATGTGATATTGTATTTAAACAGGGAATGTCTATAGTAACTTTATGAACCACTTCTAGTAATTTTATGGACCATTCTGTGGCTTTCTATCAGTGAGTTTTTCCATTTCTACATGCCAAAAGTAGCTGCCCTTTCTCTCTGGTGTTTGTAAGTGTTAGATTCCTTAGTTTTCCTTTGTGAAGTACCCTCCTACTTTTTGGCTTGTTTTTGGTGTGTGCTCTCTTTTCTGTAGGGATTTACCGAAACGGTGACTTTAACATTCTTTTTTTAAACACTAAAGTGTATTACAATGCAAAATCACTACTATATTACTTTTTTAACACACATTTCATTGACAGATGATTAGGTTGACATATGACTCTCTTTTCTAAGAATGCATGTTTATTATCTGATTTTGACTTACAGGAATTTCAGGGTCCTATTGCTGTCTTAGACAACCTACAGCCATTTTCGAGTTATGCCATACAAGTTGCAGTGAAAAACTACTATTCAGATGATGAAGCACTGCCAGTGGGAGAAGGCACAGTTGGCACAACTCTATATGGAGGTTTGCTTCATATTTTATTCTGATTTTGAGCAGAGTTCTTGTCTCAGAGAAAGGTGTATGCAAGTTTGGGTTGTAAATCAGAAAGCAGACAAACAGTTTGCTTAAAATGTAACCTGTGTATATTTTCACAAGGTTTTGGCAAGCAGAATTGATGAATTTGTAAGATTCATAAGATGTGTATAAGTTCTTTAATGCTTTGGCTCATTGACTTCCTGAGGAAAGATAAATTATGGTTAAAAGTGACTAAACAGTTGCAGCTTCTTCCTTGGACCACATCTTTAAATAAATTGTGTTTGAATGTGGTTATGTATGTTTAAATATCCGTGTTATGTATTCATTCAGAGTTCAGATTTTTTCCCTTGGCTTGACGTCATTCTCATAATTGCTGTTTCTATGCATAATGCAGATTTGTTTTGTTGTGAACCGGGCTGACAAGACAACATTTCATTTTTACTTTTGGCCTGAGACACAACAGCCCATTTTCAGTTGATTTTAAGAATCTTGATGTGGCCTTTCAGTCCTTGTTCTTTGAGAATACTACAGTCTGAGCTAGATGCCTGCTGTGCTTGTAAATACCGCAGTTAGGGCAGGAAGATGCTTTTACTCATTCCCTGTGGGGCAGCTGCTGTGTCAGTTTCCCTGAAGCTCTTGACATCTTCCAGAAAGAAAAAGATCATGCGAAAGGTGCATGTTATGCTTTTGCATGTGTTGCAACCCAACCCAATAGAACTACCTGTCTCAGCGCTTTTTCTTGTTTTGCATGTGTATTTTTGTACATGCACACTTGTGCTTGTCTTCATGCAGAGCTGCCTTTGCGCTTCTCTTCAGATAATTTTCTCAGTGCTTCTGTTTAACTCGCTGAAAACATGGGAAGCCATTACAAGAGGTAGCTATTCCCCATAGTATACGTAGTGCTTGCTCTTCTGTCGTGTCAGTTTTTCTCTGTTGTGCCTGGTGTCACCGGCCAGTGTCAGCTTGACCCACATAAACCCTTCACTTGCAAAGCCGTCAGGCACATCTCTTAATTCCTAAGTCAGAGAGTCAGAATTATAGCCAAGTCTACATGACAGCACGTCTGTGTTTTGCAGAAAGACTGGGGAGGTGGTACCTTGGGATACTTGGTGTTGAACTCACTGGGATGTGGAAATGCTATGGCCCCCATCTTCACTAGTTTTCCTGCCTGGCTCTTGTCCTGCAGAATTGGAGCAGTTCTTTGAGAGGAGGGTAAGGGAGTGAGACTGAGAGGCACAGCAGCCCCTGGCCCTTTGGCACTGGCTCCCTTAGCCCAGCTGCATCGGGGCTGGCTGTGGCTGACGCAGAGCCGTGCAGGCTGCACAGTTGGGCATGCAGATATTGCCGTCACATGCAGTGAGGGAGCCACAGCAGAACTCCTAAGGTTTCCCCTTACCTCTTTTTACCTCTCCTTGGTTTTTGGCTGCTTCAGAAGATGATGAAATAACTGGAATTGAAGTAAGGACAGCCACCACTGTGTTTTTCTTACTCTCCTCAATGTCTCTTCCCCCTAGTGACCAACTGTGCCCAAGGAAACACTTTATCCAGAATACCCAGAAACAAGTACATGCCAGGAGTCCTGATTTCCTTTCTTCTTTCCTCAGCGATGCACTCTGTGGTTTGTTTAAAGGTTCATTCACAGAATAATCAGCCTCTCTTTTTGCTACCATTGTCCAGAGGAGAGCATCACCAGTGATGCTGCCAGTGACTTCTCTTATTCACAGATCGTTCCCTGTTTTTTGTCCTGGAAGCAGTCACATTTTTCCCCTTAAAAACCCTCTGTTTAAGGTGAACTTTTCATCTTTCAAATGAAAGTGAAACAAGAAGTGCAGGCATATTGCCACCCTTCCTGAGGAATCCAGACATGCTATACTTTGGACGTTCTCTAGTTCAACTATGCCGTTTTTTTTTCTCTCACAGTGAGATCTCTTAGCATCTGCACTATCAAGCAAATAGGCTACCATTCTATGTGGATCTCTGCATATTGTGAGCCAGTCTCTTCTACCATGCCTGCAGGGAGAGAACTGGAGGCAATGGCCTTTAGCTGAGATGGGAAATTCAGATTAGATATTGGAAAAAATGTTTGCACTGTTTGGGTGGTCAGGCACTGGAATAGGTTTCACAGGGAGGTGGTGGAGTCACCATCCCTGGAGGTGTTTAAGAGGCACTTGGTGTTGGGTGATGTGGTTTAGTGGTTTAGGGGTTACAGTAATAGTGCTGGTTGATGGTTGGACTTAATGATCTGAAAGGTCTCTTCCAACCTTGATGATTCTACCTTCTCATGGATTCTATGGAGAAAAAACAAACAAACAAACCCCCCCCCCCCAAACCACCCAACAACTCCAGCCTTCGATCAGTGGATTTCAATTCTTTGCATGAGATTTCACGTCTGTAATACAACATTTGTGCGACACATTGATTGAATGTGATTAAATACTATTGGGATGTGGCAAGCATTGACACAATTACTTCTATGTATGGTAAACTGTGCCATCCTGCAGCAATGAAAACTCTTTCAGTGATGAAACATAAAGGTAGCACATGAAATGGGAGACTGGATTGCTCCAGTCAAATGGAATTTTTCAGTCTCATGTTAAAATGAAACATGAAACTCAGAACAGGCTTCCCTAGTCAGGGCAAAACAAAAAATCTGGATGAAAATCAAGTCTTAGACAAAAAGCAAACCAAACCAACAAAAAAATCCCTCACCCCACCCCAGCCTACAAACCATGAGAATAGGTATATGTATCAACATTCAGAGCTTTACACAATTTGTTGAAAAACTTCCAGCCAGCTGTAAATAGACGGTATATGTGTCCTGACACTTATGTTCTCAATTTCATGAATGTAACTGCTAGTTTAAATTGTAATCAGATGCTGCTAGAGCCTCTTGAAGTGTGTACACTATTTAACACCTCTGAAGCTGTGTGAATTCCCTCTGCCTTTCTCTCAATTCTCTAATGAAGTGTAAGAAGCTTGGAATAATTTGTGCTTTCCATCAAATAGCAAGATAGAGGGAATGAAAAAAAGAGGAAGAAAATTAATGCATTGCTCTTGCCACAGAGTGTCACTCTTACTCCACATATGTTTTAGCTAGACAAATGAGAAATTCGTCTTCTTTCCTAGTTTAGTTTCTGTGTTTTTCATTAAATAGTCTGTAGTCTTGCTACTAGGATATGAATTAGAACATATGGACTCATCATTCTGATACTTTGGGAACATAAATAGTGTAATGACTTGTTAACTTTTTACCTATCTGGACCACTCAATAGGAAATAAAGAAATTTTTATGCAGAGTAGGGACATGCCATATACCATTACAAAGTCTGTGGTCTTAAAGCTTCAAAGGAAGGGTTGATTTTTCCAGAACAACTTGTGAGTAATCAGCTGGTAAGGACATCTGACCAGCAACCCAGTTTCTTCCTTATGCAGCTCAGCCAGACTGTGTATTTCTGAGCAAAACTGTAAATGATGGGAAATAATGCTTAGTTTTGGATTTTCTTCCTTCGTAATTTTCTGTTCAAGAAAAGGCTTTCTGATTGGAATAGTGCACAGGTATTTTTTTTTTATGTGTGTGCATATCCAAGTAAGGACCATATTAAACTCACATCTGAGACCCTGATTAGGAAACTAAGAGAGAGCAGGAATTCAGTGATATGACTATAAACGTAGAGATAAAGGACAGCAGCTGTTTTTCTGTTGTTGTTGGGGTTTTTTGGGTTTTTTTGTCTGCTTACATTGTGGGATAGCCAAGAAGGTACTAAAAGTCTCTCAAAATATTTTCAACTTGTCTGCAGTTGACTGACTATACAAGAATACGAGCTTTACCTGTGTAGAGCTTCAGTCCTGTAAATGAATCATATTCATGCACTTATAACCTTCTTTTCTTTATTTGCTGACATTTTTTGACTTCTCTAAAAGGGAGAATAATTCTTCTTTCTGTTTCAGTTCCAGGGGCAGTTGACACTATTAAAACATCAGTTTTGTCTGACACCACCATCAACATATCTTGGAGTGAACCTCTGAAGCCAAATGGACCTCTTGAATACATCCGCTATCAAATCTCTATCAATTTATTGCCTCCTGTCCCAGAGACACCTTTACGAAAAAGTGAATTTCCAAATGGGATGCTTGCCTGGTCTGTCAGTGGGCTCCAACCTGGAACAAATAATTCATTCAAGGTATAATTGCAAGTAGTTTCACTGGTTTGTTCGAGCTGCAAATCTTTAGACTGCTCTTCTGTAAAGTAGACAAATAAAAGTGTCCAGTGTGGATTCATAAGAACAAAATGTACTGCTTCTCCTTTTACAGGTGAAGGATTTAAAAAAAGTAATAAATGATGTATCTGGACAGCAGGTCTATGATCAGAGTGATATTTTCAAAAGTAACCAAGTAAATGTGTTGTCTGCAGAATGTGCACTGGGCATCACAAACAGTGTGATTTACACAGTTGGGAGAACATGCAGATGATAGCAGGACGGAATCTGTAGATCTTTGATTTTGTTTTTTTGTTAATGATTTGGATGGTATAATGGGGAATATATATACACACATATATCTAAACAACTGTATGTGTATATGCAGATATGCATACCTAAATGTAGGTCATATTTGCCTGTGGCTTAGTGAAAACCAGTGTGCTAAGGCATCTCTTGACTTTGTGTTTCTGTGGTTCTAAAACCCTGCCTAATATTTGATGTGACATCTGCATGTCTGTGTAAGAGTGTATGGCATTTAAGAAAGGTCTGGAAAGAGGAGAGACCTGGTAGAAAGCTGAGATGAGAAACGAAGATGAGTCTCTGAGCAGGGGTACTCCTGGACGTGAACTTTCAGCCTGAAGATGTATAACCCTGCAGCTATGAGGCTCAAAATCTTCCTACACCTGTATCTTTATTGCCTGAATACTGTCATGTTTGAAAAATTAGTCTTCCAAACATTTGGTGTTGCTAAAACAAAGCTGCCGTTCCAACTGCTCTGGTATTGTACAGTTCATCCATTCCTTACTAGGTTCTTGCGTTTCATCCTGATGAGAACTGGTTTTCTGAAAGTGTCCCTGTCATTGCAAAAACGTTTGAGACTCCAGCTGCACCTATGAATATAGTTCCCAGAAATACCAGTTTCCAGCTAGAATGGAGAGCTCCCCTGCACGTCAATGAAACTAGTTTCTGGTTTGAGCTGTGTAAGGTAAAAATACCTCTAAATTTTGGGGTGGGGTTTTTTTCAGACCAGAGAAAATTTAATCTACTCTGTCCTGGTAAGTAGGACAGGGTGGGTGGCAGGATGTACATGAAGAGTCTCAGTGGATAATTTGGGCATGGTGATGTCAGTCTTAGCTGCTCAGCAGGGGCAGGATGGAGTCAATGTTTGCCAGGAACAAGGAGGAGTGCAGCTGTAGCATTTAGTACTCCATAGTGCCAAAGGACATCCTGGATGACCTCACCAGAATTCCTCCTGAGTCTCCTGTTTCAGCAGTCCTATCCCTGTTTCCTCACTGCCCTGCCCCAATTGGGTTTGCAGTTGCAAACCTTATGTGTGCCCTGCATAATAAAAAGAAGAAAAGGGTTTTCAGAAATAAATACTAGCTACAACCTAGTATCTGAATTTTATTTTGCTGTGATAGAGGTTAGGAGAAAATGTCGGAGAGAAGACCAGATCTAAGGAGTAGGAATTAAGCGCTGCAGTAAGAGCAGCACGCATGGAAACTTCAGACTTCAACACCCGAACCACTGGACGCACAAAAAAGTCATGTGCTAAACTGGATCACACAGATTCTTTACTATAGAGAATCAGATTCATTAGGCCTATACCAAACATTTCCCTGCCCTAAAAGAAATGTCACATCACAATTCCACTAACCTACCTCCTTTCAATTGCATCACGGCAAGCTGAACTCATGGGCATGTCATGATGATCCAGAAATATAAGGGGAAGGCTCCTTTTGGCTGTGTAAAGCAGGCACTTAATCTGTTGTTCTTTATTACTGCCAAGACTTGTAGGTCTCCTGAAAACAAAGAAGAAAATTAGAGTTTGTGTCCTTGGTCTCTGAGAGGACAAAGTCCCATGGTCGAAACAGCACCTGTGTCATATTTCCACTATGATATTAAGAGGTGGCAAAGTAGCTAATCTACCCAGGAATAGAACTGTGACACACTTTCAGCAGAGCAAGAAAGTTGACCATAATGATATTTTCTTTTCCTAGTGGCCAACAAAAAGTGACTGGTTTTCTCCTGCAAGCACTATGTGCACAGGAAATCTTGTTTACATGTGCAACCTCACAGGAACTCTTCCTTGGACCAACTACTTTGTAAGAGTAACAGTAGTTTATGTTACAGGAGTGAAAAGCACTTCCTCTTCAACAAGCTTTAAAACTACAGGTAAGCACTTAATGCAGGATAACAAGATTTTAAGACTATTTTCTGTGATGTGACTGTTAAACATAATACTTCCTAAAATTTAGTAGGCAATTTTCTTATACTAAGACCCAATAGTTCCGTGTGTTTGAAAAATGAATAACACAATACCGTACCTTCAAAATAATAGGGGGAAAGAAATGAGGTTCGTTTCCAAGTGGAGTAGAGGAAAGAGTGAGGGGAATTGAAATGAAATGCCTATAATGCAAGTGAACTCATTACTGGTGAAAGGCTGCATGTGAGTAAAAATTTTGGAATTTATCCATCACAAAGAGAAGGCCAAGGATTCATTCTCTGTGAGGGTTACAAAAATAGATCCTCCTTCCTTTTGTGTGTGTAAACACCCATGTGCACATCAGATTTTTCTCTGTGCCTGTTAGCCCTTTGTCTTGCTACAAACACGTTTTAAGGGCTCTGTTTCTTCCCCTGTTTGGCTTAAGCTGGTGCTCCCAGTAAGCCAGGAGTTCCTAAAAGAGCAGAAGACACTAAAAACTCTCTACAATGGGAAAAGGCTGATGACAACGGAAGCAAACTGACCTACTACATCTTAGAAAGCAGGTAAGCAATGCGTGATGCACTCTTCCCACAGGTAGCAGCCCAGAACAAATCCGGGTGTGCTGGGGTTTTCAGGTTGGCTCAGATGGGAAGAATTAAATATATATGATGCAAAAGGCCCTTCCCATTGGGATCTCTTTCTTAGATAAACCAAGTACCCATAATTTCCAGAAATTCTGGGAAAACATAGAAGGAAATATACACAACATTTTCAGTGCAATCTTGAAATGCAGTTATATATTTGGATCTATGTCAGTGAATTAGAAGATTTGGAGATAATTTCAAATCACAAATCTCAACTTACATGTAGTATGTATTTTTGGCTAAAATATACGTATAAATATATTAGCGTTCAGAGGACTCAAAGAAGGTGGTGTAATATTGCCAGAAATAAAGTATTCCCACTCACGTGGGATGACTGTATAATTTTTAAAGTACTCTGTCATCAAATACCGATTGCCTGGGCTATACATGTCACACAAGAGTGCCAGCTCACTCTTATTCCAGCTCTGTCATTAGAAGGGTTGACTGGGCAGGTTGGAGTATATTGCTGTGGGCAGTGACTTTGAACTTCTTGACCATGAATCTGGAGAGATTTCTTTAAAGCAGTCAGTGCAAAGCTTAATTAATGTATTACTTAAAAATTAAGAAAGTCCATTTTATGAGATATTCCAGTGATTGTTTGAAGTCATTACTGATGGAGGGAAGCAATTTTCTAAACTCAGCCATTATTCCTTTCTCTGTGCTTATGAAAGCTAAGGACTGGCAGCACTCTGGAGCTGGAAATGCTCTACCTATATAAGTTTTCACCCAGACATATTTTCCCAGTGCTGTAAGCTTCCTACAGTTCTGTGAGCATGCAGGAGCAGTGACCTGCATGCTCTGAGAAAACAATAATTTTGATATGCCAACAGGCAGTCTGTACCCAACGTTTTGCAGATGGATAAGTAAAGGTCAGTCCCTTGGCCTGTGCCACGGCTGTGCATTAGCTGCTGTGTTCTCCAGACTCCAGCTTCTTATTCATCTTTGGAATCATAATGCATCACTGAGGTGGTCTTTTAACGAAATAAGCTTTTCTCTTGCAGTTTGAATGTACACATGCTGATGTTTTTGACTGAATTTCACACCAGCTAGAAAAATGTTAGGTCAGTTGCTCAGCATTCTAGAAAATGTTTGCCTAGCCCTTGTAAGCAAGCTCTGTTTTCCATACAGCTCTAGTGGCAACACATGCACGCCAAGGACATGAACAAATCGTTTTCCCACGTCTTTCTGTTTTAGAAGTGTTTGACTTTTTTTCTTCATTATAGTGGGCTGGGAGAATGAGTGACATGCTCATAAGGGTCATTTCACATGATGTATTACGGTGTTGTGTGACATGAAATGATATTTCAGATATGGCCTTTCAAGTTTAAGTACGTGGTCTTCTTTAGGTTGGTGAATAATCAGCTCTGAATTTATTGTGAGCAATCAGTCAGTCCAATGGGAAAAGGAACAAACACACCCAGCAGTCAGCAGATACTACGGGAAAGTGGCTAGCTAAAGAATGGTATCTTCACTGCCAATGACTTGTTTCCTGTTTAGCTTGTGAAACCTGATGCACAAGAGACACTGAATTACTCTGGGTCTGGGAGAGCAAAAAACTCAAGCACAGTAGAAGAAAATAGATGGGTTTTTTTTTCCCAGGAAGCCAAATAAGAAAGTTTTGAAATCTTGGCTGTGAGGCATATACTGAAACAGGTGAATCAGGCGTATACTGAACAGTTTTTTGTGTCTAAAGTGTTCTAGTATTTCATTTCCAATGCCAAGATAAAGATGTTTGATTCTTAGCATTGCTGAAATGGCATGGCACAATTTTCTTCTCTGTAGCCAAAATCCCATTACCAGATTGAGCTTTCATACAGGCAGAGAAATGCCGTGAAAACCATGAAACTGAAGCAAAAAATGGAGTGAGGGCAAAGTAGTAAACTGCCCTCATGGCATTAATGACATTCCTGTGTCGTGCTGTGCATGTTGTAGGAAACAGTCTGGCAACAGCAGCGATGTGAAGTCCACGTGGGAGGTGGTTTACAATGGCTCCTGTGGCAGTATTTGCACATGGAAGGCCAAGAACTTAGAAGGAACTTTCCAGTTCAGAGCAGCAGCTGCAAATGCGCTGGGGCTTGGTGAATACAGTGACATTAGTCGGGATATAATTTTGGGTGAAGGTATGTCTTGTACTTCTGTATTCTGTTAATCTTTTTCCTGTTATTCTAAATAGTCATACCAATTTATGAAAAGAGACTGGCTATTTTAATAGCGATATTCCTGCAAAGGTAAAGTAATGTGTCTAACAGGTAATAAATGGTGAAGCTTATATAGTGACCCCCACTGCTAGTGCTCATCCAGGCTGTTTTGGTCAAAACAGTGGGCCTGTAAAGTGCTTCTGCTCATTTATATCACTTTGTATCTGTGACTCTGTCACTCTGCTTTATGATGTGATTCTTGAAAAAAGGCAAGCTCACACACTGGGTAAAGATATCAGAATTACTTCTTGCCTTCAGCCTTCAGAATCTTAGACTCACACTTAGTGAGTGCTGTTGGAAATCCCACCTTAAGCAGTCAAACAGATCAGCATTTTCTATTTCTGCATATACATTAGGTCATTACTACAGGAATGGCCCAGGTCTGGGAGAGAAGGATTAGTCTGACCAATTGCACATCCACATAAAGCCTACAAGAGAGTTTTGTGCAGTGGAAGACTTTTACATAGCAGACAGATGAAGGGTTCTTTCAGATGTGCTCCACTCCATGGGATTGACATTGCAGGCATACACAGTAATTAAACAATTTTCCCTTTCTCCTTAACAGATAATATGATCTCCATGGGCACCATCATTGCCATTGCTTCTGTGATTGGAATTGTGCTGTGTTTGGCTGTGGTCATGTTATCTGGTTTTGGTACGTGACTGAGTTTTTTGTTTGCCCTCGGTTTGCTAGTGAAAGGCAGTTCAGATGACGGGAAATGATTGGCCTCCAGATTTAGGGAAATGCTGAACAACCCCTAGGATGGGAGCTGGCAGGAATCTGTATATTCTCATTCTTTGAGACCCTAGAGATGGCTAGTTATATTTTTGGTATCAAGGACAGGATAGAAATTCACTCCATCCTCGGGCATTTCTTGCTGTTGGTTACCTGTAGGGAGAGCACAGGAATGCTTAAGGAACTCTAATGCTTGTGTGTATCCTTGTACCTTACAATTCTCAAGTTTGGTACTGCATTTATTCCCCAACAGGTCCCATTTTCTTTCTCTTAAGCTTTGTCCCTGAAGAAAGGACGTAATGATTACCCTGAGATGCAAGTGCCCACATGTGATGGTCCTATCCTCTCATTCCTCATCCTTTCCGTGGGGTCTTGTCATACACAGAAATGGATACCTGACTGAGTTCTCAGCTCAATGAGCAGTTGTGTGTGTTTTGTGGGAAAAAAACGGCCAAATGGAAATGACTTGCTTACATGAGCTGTTGGGGGGTGATGTTGAACAGAATAACATAAAACCTGTAGCCTTTCAGCCTGCTCACACGCTGGGATGCTCTCAGAGTGAAACACCTAGTGGTCTCCTTTTCTATTCCAGTATGGAAGCAAAGACTGAAATTCAGAAAACGGGCCTTGCCTGGACAGATGGTGTTTATCAAGGAAGACAAAGAACTAGCTCAACTCAGGGGAATGGCTGAGACGGTGGGACTAGCCAATGCCTGTTATGCCGTACGGTATGTCCTCAGAGCAAATGCATTTTCAGGACAAAAGCATCTAAGAGGTCTTCCCTGGATCAGCTTTTATCAGGGCACTCATCCCTGAAACCTCAAGGCAGAATTACAGGCTGCATGTGTGCTGCAGGGCAGGTCTGCTCCCAAGGACACCCTGCCATGTTGCCCCCCTGGCACACAGCCCAGCCTGGATCACCCCCAGTCCATCCTTCATGTCACTCTGGCAAGAAACACAGATTCACAGGGAAGGAAGAAGACCTGGTGTTTTCCAATAACTTGCAAAACATCCAGGCCTCACCTTAGCTCCCCCTAAATGTACCTGATGAGACAAATAGTACCAGCTTCATTTGAAGAAGAATTTTAATAAAATTTCAGACATTCTTAGGTATGAACAAGTGACTAGTATTGCTGTTTTGTAGCACTCTTCCTTCTCAAGCAGAGATTGAATCACTGCCAGCTTTCCCTCGGGACAAACTCAACCTACACAAACTGTTAGGAAGTGGAGCATTTGGAGAGGTATATGAAGGGACTGCAGTAGATATCCTGGCAGATGGAAGTGGAGCATCCAAAGTAGCAGTCAAGGTAATCACAGCTGTGTATTTCTCTGGCAGCAGAACGGGATGGGCAGAGAGACTTGTCTCAGAGGTTTTACCCGAGAAATTGGTGTTGGCTGATCTGGGTATTTCCTCGCAATATTTCTAGCAAGTCACTCAAAGCTGAGCCTATCTCCCTGTAATGATTTCTGGAAAATAGTGTGTATTTAAGGCCACATCTATGTCTGATTGTTTTACTTAAGCGCCTTGTGATAATGGTGATGATGACCAAAGTGTTACTACACTTTTGCTCTCTGTTGAGTAGACTTTGAAGAAGGGTGCGACAGACCATGAGAAGAGTGAATTCTTGAAGGAGGCACACTTAATGAGGTAGGGACAGTTTTGTCACTAGGCAACCTTCAGAACTGGTATCATGTGAGGGTGGTGGCCTTTCAGAAGAATGAAAGCAGCATTTTCCTCTAAACAGATTATTATGGCACTTTTGTGGTGTTCTTGTGTTTCTGCCAAACGCGTAAATCACTACCAATGAATATCATGGAACTAAAGTTATAAATCTGATAAGCAAAATTTAAGATATAGACTGGAGGTTCAGTATGCTCATATAATGGATTTATTTGGCTTTGCACTGGTGTGTTTCAGTATCTTTGCTCCCCTAAAACCAAGTTAGCTGCTACAGGCAATCGGACAACATTTGGCTAATCCCATTTTACTGAAAGAAACAAATCGGAACAAACTGATGCCCTAATGTGGGAATTTACAGAGGAAAATATTTTTTAAAAATGTGCCACTAGGGGCTGCCACATGCCTCTTCGTTGAGGTAGTGTTAAATTATGCATCTGTCACCATTGCAAGAATTTCACATAATAAGGTTTGTGTTTCAGCTAGAAATCTGGTTTTCCAGAGTGTCCCCAGAAATAAGTAGAAGTTCAACTGAAGTTTTCAACTGGTAGCATAAGACTGAGAGTGTAGTTTAGTTTTCAGATACACTTTTGCACTTCTTTGACTTTTATTTCATGAGTGCGGAA
Organism: Falcunculus frontatus; assembly: GCA_013398115.1. NCBI lineage: Eukaryota > Metazoa > Chordata > Aves > Passeriformes > Falcunculus > Falcunculus frontatus. The sequence goes on along the minus strand of VZRV01002352.1, from coordinate 174,086 downwards.
GTAGAAGCAATTTTTTGAAAATGAGGGATTTGTTTCTGCACAGAAAACTTGAAGTTATTAAATTGGAAATTGATTTTCACAGCATTCAAATTTTTTTGTGGTTACACATTTAAAAAATATATCTTGCATTTTTTGCCTTTTATGACACACTGTAACTGAATGAGGTAAAAGGCTTGTTAAAACCAAAATTCAACCATGCCATTAAAGTGCAAATTAATGATAAAGAGTGAGAGTTGTGTGTAAACTCCTTATAATCCATCTTCAGTCTACCTAGCAGCCATAAATACAGTTAAGGTCTTTTTTTCCTGTGTAGTATGGAAATTGTATGAACCCACAGTTAAGGTTTCTGAAGCTCCCCCAGTTCTCATTGCAGATAATCATCCAAACCCAGAAATTGTGGAAGAGTACCTAATTGAAAATTTTTTGCATTTAAATGTAAACATTGATATGGGCCCATATATACACCAATACAATGAATCAGAAGTGAAGAGAATAGAAAAGTTTAAGTATTATATAATCCCAGTAGTCATTAAACAACAGCAAAACCAACAACAACAACAAAACCAATAATAATGCGTATTTTATATTATTTGAATATTTCTTTTTTTTTAATATGAAAAAGAATAATTATTTAATCCCGTTGTGGAGGGTTTAATGATTTCATTTGACATTCATCTGTAAGGTCTCATAAATGAAACCAAAGGTAGAAAGGAGAAAAAGTGCATCTGTGTGCTTAAAAACAGATAAGATATATAAGATGCAAGTTTTAAGATATATAAGATGCAAGCTTTACTTTGCTTGCCTTTTTGGATATTCATTAAAATTTAGGTTGTAATGTTATGCATTCTGGCTCAGTTAAGCCAGAACTATTTGTTCCTTCTTATTGCTATGCAGCAAAGGAAAAATTGAGTTGCTTCTATTTCAAAAAGTCATTTGATATTGGTTATTGGTGAGTCATTCGTGTGCAAATACATGTAGGAAATTCTTGTGTCTTCCCCTTGGGAAGTAAGGAATGACAGTTCAGTGGAGAAAGGTCTGCACTGGATGCAAGGAAAGTGCCAGGTGTCCCTTCCCCTCTTTTTGTTCCTGAAAGTGCCAGAGTTTGTCTGATGGAGAGGTATGTGCTAGGGGCCGGGAGGAACTGTCAAATTCTAAATCACACTTTTTGCAAGAGTCTTTGCCCACACCTGAGATTAGGTGAATTGAAAGAGATTAGAAGGAAAATGTCCCTCTCTTATTTGTTTGTTTACACTGCTGCATTTGACAGCATTTTGGACACCATCAATTCTCTCAATAGAGTCAAGTTTCTCTGGCTGCTTGTGCCAGTGCTTTCACACAGCAATGAGGAGGGAAAACCATTTTCTAACACAAGTAAAGCGATTGAAAAAACACAGGCACTGATAGAGGCAATAAATAGTCTTCATTCTTTGAAGAATACTTGCAGTACTGAGTGTAGTGATTGCTCTGTGATAATACCTGTCTTAGACACACACAGAAAATTGCTAGTATACTTAGAAGTATTCCTCATATGTATTTTGTTTATTTTGAAAATGTACTGTGAAAAACTGTTCCACTCTGAACTTTGAAAATAATACATTGCACCCTGTGCTTTTACCTCTGTGTATTTCTCTGTATTCAGCAGTTCTACTGTGAATATAGTAGTAAAAATACTCTATTAAAATAATATAGATACCTTTAATGTATAGGTGATGAATCATCTTATTCCTAGAAGAAATTGCCACTTGGCTACTTTTCTTTGCTTCCTGGAAATATGATGAAGTGTGCTTTTTAATATGTGTGCATGCATTAGAGTGCCTGTTGAAGAGAGTGTAAGCCTATGTTTTGGGAGGATGTCCCTGAACTGTCCCCATGACAGAGCAAATCCAGGCACTGTGAGCTACTGAATCACGTTGTTCACAGAGGCAGGATTGTAAAGGCCAAACTGCTCATTCATTGCTTGCAACTACAAACACTCCATTAGCTATCAACCAGCTGGATTTCTCATATGTAATCTTACAGTTGTCTCCTTTTCTTTAGTAAGTTTGATCACCCCCACATTCTGAGGTTACTTGGTGTGTGTCTGTTAAATGAACCTCAGTATCTTATACTGGAGCTGATGGAAGGAGGGGATCTACTCAGCTATGTACGAGGAGCCAGACGGAAAAAGGTAAAGAGCATGAGACTCGTATTTTTAATCTGTAACTGCCCACAATTTCTCAGTTTTTCCCTTTCTGAAAGTCCATGCTGATGTTCAGCTGTTTCTGTACTTGCAAGGTCTGACCTGGCTTTTCCCTAATACCCTGGGACCTCAGTGTTGAGTGCTGATCTTGCAATCAGTGATGCTGTGAAGAAGATTGAATGTCATTAGATCACTGACCAAAATTGTGGTTTCAGTCATGAGATGTCTGCTGGATTTCTCACTGTGAAAACCATGAACTCTCCTTTTGAAAGTGATAATAAATAATAGTGGTCATGTATGTGCTCTACTAGGAATCATAGAAGGGGTTTTTTTGTCTTTGAATAACAGCAGTATCCTTAATGTGAGAGGCATAGTCCAAGCATGTAAGAATATACTGTCCCTGTTCCTGTGTCCTCAAATTCTTTAGAAGGAAAGAAGAGAAAAGAATAAAGAATAAACAACTTCAAGTAAATTTTTCTCTAGTTAATGTGCGGATTAGGAATATGGATAGTATGACTGGAGGTCAAAAGGAGTCAACAATGAAATTTCATAGCATTATAACAACTGTATTATTCATTTACTTAATCAGATCAAATTCACAATCAGTATTGAATCTTACTGAAATGTGTACACACATGTTCTACTAGAATAATAGATTACACTGATTAATGCAGCAACAAGAAAACCTGATCTGATAGTGGGAGGAAAATTTCAGGGTCCCATTTCTTCCACAGCTCTGAAGGTCCTAGGGTATTCTTAGCTGCAAATCAAACAGGATGTGTTCACCTTCCTGACAGTGCAGTGATTTGGCAATTTACCCTGCTTCAAATTAGCATTCACTCTATTGACATACAGAGATTTTGCACCTGTGCTTTGACTGTTCTGGAAAAATCCTATACATTTCAGTGGGGAAATCTTGCATAGGGAGGTTGTCATTCTGAGTTGGTAAAGCTGGAAGACATAGCTAACTTCTGTCTTTATTTCTTGTAGCTCCAGAGCCCTTTACTGAGAGTCACGGATCTCTTGGATATATGTTTGGATGTTTGCAAAGGCTGTGTCTATTTAGAGAAAATGCGTTTTATACACAGGTACAGAACTTATTTCCTTAGTCTTCCCAGGTTTACCCGCAGTATCGGGACTAATTATCTTACCCAGGAAAAAATGTCTAGAAACATGTCATGATGTAACAGGACAGGAGAGAGCACTGGAGTAAAATCTAATGCTATGCTTTTCTGCTAAATATCACTCACAGTTCTCTTACAAAATGGTGGGTTACTCTAAGATCTGAACCAAGGACTTGCTGCACCCTAGGCAAGAATCATATCCTATGCAACAGAGAGAAGGGCAAATGGAAAATCCATGTACTGTCTTTGTCTGCCTAATGGGTAGCTTTAGAGGACATAGACCCAGACTTTTCTCAGAGAGGTGCAGGGAAAGGTGAGAAGCAACAGGCACAACTTACAGAAAAGGAAATTAGATAATATTGTTCACAACATCCAAGATCAATCACTGAAAGAGGTTGTCCAGAGGGGCTGTGTCATCTCCAGTCTTGAAGATATGCCAAACCTAACTGGGTGAGACCCTAAATTACTTGATCCAAAGTTGTGGTTGGCACTGCTCTGAAGAGAGTATTGAACCAGATGACTTACAGACCTGAATTATTCTGCAATCCTAACTCCTTCCTCTTTTTTTTGCCTTACAAATCAGGGACTTGGCTGCTCGCAACTGCCTTGTGTCTAAGAAGGAATATGAGAGCTCGTCCCGGATAGTAAAGATCGGTGATTTTGGACTTGCCAGAGATGTCTATAAAAATGATTATTACAGGAAAAGAGAAGGTCTACTCCCTGTCAGATGGATGGCTCCTGAAAGCCTTATTGATGGTGTCTTTACAAGTCACTCTGATGTCTGGTGAGTTATAGCAGCCACACAGCTGTGGGGATAACCATACTAAATCTCACAGCAAGAAAATACCGGTTTGTAGGAGGAATTACAGGGCTGTATATTGTCATGTCTAACAATTTTTAGGCTTGAGCAGGTTTCCTCCTAAGCGAAATTTTAAGGATCTAATGAAAAATTTGACACCATGACAGTATATTTCATGGATATATTTCTTTGTGCTTTGAGCTCTAGCTTTGGATTCTGGCAGGAAGGAACTAGTGTCACTCAAACAATTTTACAATCGTACCAGGCACACAATGTGGTTTTTGCTTGATTGGGCAGTGAATTGACTGCCTGCATGCAGTTCCATTTTGTTTTCCATTAGGCTTATTGACATTTCCTTCCTACAGCCAAATACTTTGCCCTTACAGTTTCACCATCTTCTAGAAACTTCTTTATTTTGAAGACCAGACTTTCCAGTGTCCTCAGGGGAAAGTCACAGTACTTTGCTGTGGAGGTTTGCTAAAAGTGTGTGTTTGAGTGGCTCTGAGTTAATGGTGAAGAAGCAAAGACCCACTGTCAGGAAACATGGGAAAAAAACCCCCAGACGAAACCAGATCCATGAAACCTGATATTCACACAAGTTTATATTTCAGTGGCCACAGGTACTCAGCCCACTGGTCTTGTCCAAGTCCCCAACTCCTGCACCCATCTGTTTGACTGCTACTCTTGCAGTTATCTAAGAAAGTAATTTAGTACTCTGTCCCAAACCAAATGAGGTGCTGATTGCTCCACAAGTGGTGCTTAGAAGAACTTGTCTCTCTCAGTTTTAAACCACACCTCTAGAGATCCCTAAACACTTGTTTATATGAGGACATGCTCAGCTGTAGTGTTGCCCGGGGAAGATGTGGGCACTCAGTGTCTTCTGAGCTGCATCTCAGTGAGTCTGGCAAAGTGTCTCAGTTCTACACATTTATTTTATCTATTCCAGAGGCTGGCTTAGGGACAAAACCAAATTAAGTCTTCTAACTTCTAATTTTTCTGAGTCTTATTCTTAGGTTAGACACAATCTAACTGTTGATAGGGAAATTTCATGATGACTATTGTTATTAATTTTTCTCTTTTTTCATGGCGTCTCTCAGGGCTTTTGGTGTACTGGTGTGGGAAACATTAACTTTGGGTCAACAGCCATATCCAGGTTTCTCCAATACAGAAGTTTTACACCATGTACGATCAGGAGGAAGGCTGGAATCTCCAAACAATTGTCCTGATGACCTGTAAGTTAATTTCGTTTAAATGCTGTTGATAATATTTATAAGAAGCAAGAGGCCTTTTACCAGTTGGTCATCGTTTTGGAGGTTAGTCATGCCCATGCAGAGCCCAATATCCTCCACTTTTGTTTCCACTAAAACTGGCCAACCTGCTACTAACTCATCCAGTAGTCCAGCCTGTGAATAAGAATTTAAGGCATGGATCTGGTAGTATTGTGACAGCGGGCTGAGAGTACCTGAAGGTATTGGTTAGAAGTTAAGATGGCTCTAAGAGAGATTGTAGTGGTCTCTGTACACCATGTGTCTGCAATTGTGGATAAAAATCTCTTTCTCAAAGGTAGCTGCAGGAATTAGGCTAATATTAGAACCTATGTGAAAAATAAACTCTGTGCTTTGTAGAGAGAACTCAGAAAAGTTCATAAGAAAAGCTGAAGCAGTACAGGAAAAGGGAAGTCTGCACTTCTGGTTAGCCTTCACGTGGACTGGATAAGCAAATCCTTCAATTTCTGTTTGTGTCTTGAGCACAAAACTCAGGTTTAATTGCAAAATTCTTGCAATTAACACAATGAAATAAATACGTCAAGTGGATCAAACCCGTACTGACCAGAGGTGTATAAAGGAGGAAGCAGAACATGAGCTTAATAATCACTCAGTATTGTCTAATTTCATGTCTCAGTTTCTTTATTGAAAGAAATTGACTGCATAAGCAGTCACAGAAATGCACATGGCAGCTGTAAATAGGAGAGGCTACTGAAAGTGAGCAATTCTGGCTCCTAGGGCTGAGGAAAAGGCTTGAGAATAATTCTGTGATTGGCAAGCCAGTATCTCTGTGATAGATCTTGCACCAATTACCAGGCTCGGAGCTTAAGAGGAGGTGATTATTTATCATTATGTAGATATAGTTGAAATACCATATTAGCAATAGGAAACACAAAAACCTCCCCAAACCAAGCTTTAGCACTTGGAGGAACTGAAGAACTGAAGAGATTAGAATTTTGTTTTAATGACAGAGGGAGAACTCAAAGTCACAGAACTAACGAAAGCCCAAAGAAATTTTAATTTCAGTATTTTCTGCTGAGAAAAGTTTCCTCAAAAAATTTCCGACAGCTATCTTGCGAATAAAAAAGCACAGGAGGCAGCTATATCCATGTACTAGCCTGACATTCAAACTTAAGCAAAAGCTGATAAATTGCCTTAAAACGAGTGACAGGTCTTCAGAAAAATCAAGAAAACTGTGCTTGAAATAATTTTTAAGATCGCAGATCTTGAATTTAGCATAGCAGATAGGGCTTAGGTACTGGTCTGCCTGTTGTAACTTGTAGGATCAGTGCCTAATAGTAGTTTTTGGAAGCCGAAGAGCTGATGAGCTTAGACTCTTGTACCATCTTTTATCTCATTTGGTGAACACTCAGCACCTGCATGCAGCTTCTGTCAGTAGCATAAACAGCTTTTTGCTGCTTTGCTAGGTCATTAATGGCATGCCGGGATTCTTGACATTCCTGCTTCCCTCCTTGTGGTTTTGAACCTGCATCAGGACATCAGCAGTCAGTAATTGTCTCCTCGGCACTTTGGCTTGCTCATTGTCATTTGACAAAACAAACCATCACTGATAGGAAGAGAGTTCAAAGGCCAAAGTACTTCAGCTGAGAAGTGTTTAGGAATCTGTGGTAGGCTTACACTACAAGTGCAAGTAGGGCTGACACAGAAACCTTGGGGTGTAAAAGCACGAAGGAAGTGAGATTGTTTGGTTTGGTTTTTTGTCAGGGGGAGAAATTATTCCCCTTGCCTCCGCAAGTTGTTACTCCAGGGACTAATAATCTACTTTTCCCCAGAGAACTGTGGCTAGGTAAAGCTTGGTAATGAATTGAAAAAGGGGCTTGGAGATGTATAAATGAGACATGAATGGAGCTACCTGTGAATGGAATTATATTTGCAATCAGAGATCCACATCTGGCACAGCCACCTGAGTATGAGGCTTGCATGCAAGAGAATGCCAGAGTTTGGACTGAACTGAGCTAATTCAACATAGATCCTCAAAGGCCGTGGATTACAGTCTAGAGAATTTGTACAAGTACCAGGACATTTGCTGACTCGAAGTTTCACCAAATGCTCAGTCCTATGCAAACTTACACAGAGGACTTTGATGAAGAAATTTTAGTTTGCTAACTAAAAGCTTTTTGCTATTTGTTTCTTGGAGTGATCCCCTCGAGGGATTAAGAGAGTGAGAGAGAAGGCCTTGCACAGAATGTATCAGATGAAATCAGGGGCTCTTCATCATGATATATTTTCTCCTTTTCTAAGAAAATCACACATCAATTGTATTTTCCATTTCACGTGAGAAAAAATTGATAATGCCTGTAGCTTCTGCGCACTACAGTGCATTTCAGGAATGTTCACATTCTGCCTCCAATATCAGATACTGAATATTAGTTCTTTGTTTTTCCAGGCTCTCGAGTTCTAACTAGCCCCACATAAGCAGCTCCATTGGGCATCAGGTTGTCACTAGAACACAGGTGTGCAGTGTAGGTGTGTAGGTGTACATCTAGTGTAAAGGTTTGTTCTTAAACCTAACATAACCTTTAGCTGATGTTGTGTTTAGAATTGTCATTTTTCATTTTTTCCTGAAAGGCTATCCCCATGAAGTAGGAGAATCCTCCGGGTCTCCTTCTCATGCTGAAGTGATGCACTATTTGCTAGCCTATGTTTGGCTCCCAAAAAATATGGCAAAATACTCAATCTGTCACTTACATGTATTTTGGCATGTGAAACTGGCTTTCACCCTCTTGACTGGTCTCATGCTCATGCACTTCTGAACTAGTGAAAGTTTGTGCCATATGACTTAAAACTTTGGATGTCACAGCATGCCTCAAAAGCTAAATGTCATGCCACAAACAGCTGTACATGTAAAATTTGCAGATATATTCTGAGAAAGCATGAAAGTTTTTATCATTAGAAACCTAAAGCCTATCTGAATTAAACACTTAGTGAAAAATACCAGTACTGATATTTTAAGCCAATCACCAAGTAATCTGATTTAGGAAATAAAAATATGGAACATAATTAAAATGAAAAAATTACAGTACAGAGTTACAGTTTTGGCAGAAGTGAATCTCCTTACTCCACAGCAAAATTGAATTGCTTTATAAAGCAGATTGTCTAACAAAAAAAATAGTTATTTAGAAAGACAGAGATTGGTTATAGGAAACAAAACAAAAATATTCATAATCCACACTCGTGATCTTCTTGTTTCATAGATGAAAAGAGGGTAAATTTAGATTGTGTATAAGAAAGAATTCTTTTACAGTAAGGGTGGTCAACACTGGAAAAGATTGCCCAGAGAAGGTGTGGATACCCATCCCTGGAACCGTTCAAGACCAGGTTGGGCGGGGCTTTGAGCAACCCGATGTAGTGGAAGATGCACATGGCTGGCGGGTTGGACGAGATGATGTTTGAAGGTCCCTTCCAACCCAAAACGTTCCATGAGTCTATGACTTATGTATCATTTCCTGTTTCTTTCTTCCTCTGTGGCTCACTGTTTCTTCCACAAGGCTCTGCTCATGAGAGCCCGAGTGCGAACCTGATGAAGCACAGCACCTGAACTCATGTTTTTTGCCTGGATATCCTACCAGCAAGCATGACCAGAATGAAGATTGTTTGGCTTCCAGCATCCAAGGCTGGAATTCAGCGTGAAGGACACTTTGCTGGCAGCAGAAGGAAAACCAGTTATTTAACCTTATTTTGAGTCCTATCCAGTCCTTTCCCTTCTATATTTCCAATGTCATCAATGACCATTACACCTGAAAGTAAGCAGATGAAGTGATTCAGAGTGTTAGGAAGCCACTACCACTCTTTAAATTCTTAAAATGGATTTCCAAAATTTCATGGAATTCTTTTGAAAAATAAAGAATTATTCTGTTCAACTCGAAAACCACAAGAATACAGTTTGATGAAAAGTGGTTTTGAAATTATTTTTCTACTCACATTCTCATGGGACTCGTATTTTAATGAAAAATATAATTGTAAAATCAGAAGTCAAGAGATTCCTCCCAGCTGTCACTAAGGGTTTTTTAAGATGCTCAGTTGTGGTGAAGGACAGCAGTCATTTTTTGAGATGGATAAGCAAGGATCTGAGCAAGCCAATTCATTTTCCATAACAGATTAATGCCTGGTATCACATAGCAGCAAGTCTGGGAAGATGTTTGTCAGGGGAGGGTTTGAATTTAAGGCTTAGAGGTAAATGCTCCACATTCCGGATGCAGCTTCCTGAACCAGCCTTTCACTGTCTGCTCTCTGGTTTTGAGACTCTAAGACCTCTTTCCACTCCCAACACTTAACTTGTCCAGGTGTTGGCTGTGTTTTGGTTTTCAGCCTGTCTCCCCCTGGCTTTTGTAGGATTTGGTTTTGTGTAGCATAAACTCACCTTGAGCAAGGAATAAAAACCAACCCTATCATTTAGATAAACAGGAGGTAAAATTTTCCACTAAATGGTAGCAATAGTGTTGTACAAGGTGAGCTGGAATCCCTACACCCAAAGGAAATTCATAATATTTTTGCCTTTGATGGAAAAACATATTCCTATTTGTTTTGGTCTGGAGGTAGAAGTCAAAATTAACTCTCCCTTTGCTGGAAGGTTTGCCTTGAACTTCTCCTGAATGTGACGTAGCTTGAGTTGAAGGAGGATTAAATAAGTTGAAAACTTCAGGTGCATTTCTGGTTTTACACTTCCTTTTTTTTGGGTTTTTTTTTTTTTTTCTGCGACAGAATTTCCTCCTTGTCTGCTTACTCAGAAAGTATTCCCAACTTCTTCAGTGAGAGTAGGTGTTAACAGCACCTACTATGTGCCTAGCTGTACGTGTTAAGACACATACGCCTAGTATGTGTCTTTTCTTTTTTTAATGTTATATCTGCTCCCAAACTCAAAAATATCCATCTTTGAAAAATTAAAATGTTTCAGAGTGATTATTCCTGACACTTGATCTTTAATTTGTTTTTCCTTCCCTCAGCAGCTGATGATAATCTTTGTACCACACAGAGAGTTTTCAGGCCAAACTTGCTTCTCAGATGTTTAATGGTAAGTGTTGAGATGAATGATTCTATTATCTTTATTGTTTGCATTTAAATTTTTTTTCCAGACGCAATTTAATGACAAGGTGCTGGTCCCAAGATCCTCACAACAGACCTACTTTCTCTTATATTCATGACAAACTACAAGAGATAAGACAGTCTCCACTGTCCTTCATCCACTGCCTTGAAGACAAAGAGGCATCAACTGGAGTCATCAATGAAGCTTTTGAAGGTGAGTCTGGGCCAGCACCTGCTATTCTTGTGGCCTCTTCCCTGTGAGCAAAGTGGGATTCCTTAGGTGCTTTTCATTGCATTTGTCACTGCCTCAAATTCTCTTTTTTTGCCTTCACAAGTTGCTGGTGAGCTAGGAACTCACCCTGATTCACAAACAGTTTTGGCATCTCAGTACTTAGTGTTTTCCTAAAAACTCCCTGATCCATCCCAAGAATGACACAGTACTCAATTACACAACTACATAGACATTTTTCTTCAGGATAATACCTGCATTCAACTCACTGGCGTTGTCCAATTGTCGCTTAATTTGATATTTTGCTAATCTTTATCATTTGGTGAATCTTTACAAATGTCAGTTTATTTCCGTTGCGGTTTCTCTTTATGTCAAATCCAGTTTGTTCATGTCATGTTTACATTACAAGACAAAAAACTTTATAAAGACATGATGAGACCAGCACAGATAATCTATAATTTCATGCTTTTTTAACAGCTGATTTTGCACCCTTATGCTACAATTAAAATCAATTTGCATATAGTGTAATTCTTTAGTTTCTTTAAGGGTATCTTAGCTCTCAATAATGACACTGAGGAAAGAGATACTTTTAGTCTGGCACAAATGTAAGCCTGGCATTAGCTCAGGAAAGGAGTACAGCCAATTAATTAGGCACTATGCCCAAGCTAATGGGCCTTACATTTTGGATGGACTTTATCTCACCTAAATGCAGCTGTCTACAAGCTAGGACTCTCATCTAGGATACTCTTCTAGGTAGCTCTGTAGTCAGAAGCAGAAACAGACGCCTCCAGAATGTGACAACTCCTGTTTTCAGGCATGTTTCATAGTAGGAAAGGGGTCACCTCTTGCTTTACTCTTCACTGATGATGGCTGGCGTCTAGGTGAGTTGCCATATTTAATTTGGTTCACATAGAATCACTGGGTGGATGAGCTTGGAAGGGACCACTGCAAGTCACCCAGTCCAACATTCCTGCTCTAGCAGGGTCCCCTCAAACACGTTACTCAGGATAGTGTCCAAAATATAACCTCTCAGCTATAGGATCTCAGACTAAATGTTTAATTTTCAGATGGCTACAGGAACACAACATCCACTTGACACAGGGCTCTACTGATTCAACTGCTTGCACCTACTCCTGAGCTAGTTTGGTTTCCCAGCTTAGACATCTCATCTCTGCGCTCTCTAACTCCACAGGAAACAGAGACATGAAAACTAATGGAGTTAAGGAGTTCTTGTGACATTACACTAATATCTGTTGAAATCCTTATCAGGGCTGAAATTTCTAGAGAAGTTTGGCCTTCTGCTGCTTGGAGTTGGGGAAAGAGGCTGGAATATGGGTTACTGTGTGCTGGAGCAGGTCTGGCACTGATGTAACATGAAAGAATTTTAGTTTCAGTGTCTCTGCCTTAGCATGTGTCAGATAAGCCTGTTCTTTCTCCAGCTGTTGACTTGCTCAATCTAAGCAAACAATTGCTTTCACTGGGATGACAAATGCATATTCCTAATGTAAGAAACATAACTTTGCCAAAATTTCAGGTTCTTCCACACAGCAGAGGTCACAGAGAAAAAGCCATTTTGTTTGTTTGCCAGGAACAAAATTTGTCTTCTTGGAGTTGCAAAGGAAAACATGGACTGAAGCTTCCATGAAAAGTGTCAGTTTGAAGGATAAAAATTTGAAAAAAATCCATTTACTGCAGAAAATGTGGTAGTATAATGGACTTGAAGGGTGGTCTTAATAATAGCAGTACTCTATAATGTACGTTTTAGTCAGGGAATGTGTTGATGGCAGTCAGTTTTAAAATCAGACTCCATTAAACCTGTTTATAGTAACTTAGTTGGTAAAATCTGGCCCACCGCGGTAAGCAGGGCAGTTCAGTGTAGGCACAGCTTTGGCCCTCAGAGCTTCTGCTTGGCACACTCTCTTCCTGAGCCTTGGACCCTCCCCCACCAGCTGCCATGCTCCCTCTCCTGGCTTCCCCCCATTCTTCCCTTTCCATGGGTTCTGCCCAGCTGCTGTTGCCACAGACCCATTTCTGGATCTGCATTGGGAGGAAAGTATAAAGCAACTGTTTTCATTCTTCCATTCAATGTTTTCATGCTTCAGTTCTCAAAAGTCTTTCTTAACTTCTCCCCAGGTTCATTTGATGATTCTCATATAGGAAATACCCACTGGGGAACAGGGTAGCTTGAATTTTATTCATCTACATTTCATCCTTCCATTTAAATGTATTTAAAAGACTAAACACTTGATTTGCTCTTTGCATGTCTCTATAATGCACATACATATTTTTCTGCGTGTTTATAGTTCACCTGTAGATTATCTCCCTCTTTCCCCAATCACCATCCTAATAAGCCCATTAAAATGTTATGCTGTATATCTGACTGAAGGCCTAGAGGCCTCGTGATGTCTTAATGTTGCTGGATTATCCGATCAGGGACACATGCATGTCAGTTTTCTGTATCTCTCCAGCCTTGAATTAATCTGGCAATTTTTCCACCTGCTATGTAAATCTCATGCAGTGGAATTCAGTGAAACTTGGGCTCCAGAAGTGAGATTGATTTAAGCAAGAAAAGGCGATTCAGATTCTAGTTGAGTTTCCAGACTAAAATGTGTGCTCCGTTAAGACCCTGTCGAAAACAGTTTGGGGCATGGAATATGTCTCAGTCTGTAATTTGTAACACATTGTATAATAAGTTAGTGATTTTTAAAATGTGCATTCATTTCTAGCTGGGACTAAGTGAAGTATTTCTTGTGTTTATAGTAGTTGTAGAAAGATGACAGCCAAAACAAATACTCCAAAATGCTGTTCCATGATGGATTGTCCTGGACAACATTTTCCAAAAACGCTACATGGTCATTGGCCTTTGTGTGTAATGAAACTCCAGTCATGAGCCTCCCGCCAAGAAATGCTTGCTCTCACCAGGTGACCTAGTTCCAAAAGAAAGAGACAAACGTCAAGCAAAGTGAAATGACATGCTTCAAAATAGCTAAGATACTTAGCCTTGCAGGGAATCTTACATCTTCCAAATTCTGTTGAGTCTTACCTACCCATGTGCAGCCACACTTTTAGCAGGTCCATACATGCGGTCTGTGATTTTCATAGGTGGGAGAGCTGAAAAACGTTAGATTTCCTCAATAATCTTAATGCCAGTGCAGTATGACACAGAGATTACAAATGTGGGTAAACCAATACAGACAGTCTGTTAGTGGACAGCATGCTAACAGGAGAGCATGGCGATGGCAAAAGGGGCACATGCTGTGTTACTACAAGAGTTACCCTTCTAAAGCAGGCACCAAATGTCAATAAGCACGCCTGAGCAGTACCAGCACCTCCTGGCACTGCTGCATTGGAAGGGAGGGAAGCAAGCTCAGGACCAGGGTCTACCAGTTTAGAATTTTCAGGCTTTCCCAAGACATTGATTGTGGACTTAAAGTAGCAGTAACAATATTTATTTGAGTGAGGGCAGCACTACCCAGCTGGAGGGCTGAGACACCAGTGGGTTTTGAATTCAATGGGAATTTACTGAGCACAGGCCCAGTCACCAGAGTCCCCATTCATTGCTGAAAGATAGTCTGTTCTTCCCCCAGTTCCAAGAAGTGCAGCATGCTAGAAGGACGGCCCTCCATTGCTGTAAAAATAACCGGACCATCTATTTTCAGACATTAGTTTTTACATTTGCACATATAAGACAGCACTATAGCTTTTCAGGTCCCATGAGTGCCCCTTTACAGATGGAAACACCTGTTTGATTTGGCAAACGCCTTTCCCGACATCAGACAACTGGGCATTAAGCAGCTGGAGTGACTTCTTGCCTTTATGACCCAGAAGGACTATTCTTATCAGGGCTGCTCCTCACAAAGCCTTTTGGACCTATATGGAAAAGATGTCTAACTGCTCAGAAAAAGAGGCTCCCCTGGCAAGAGGAGATGCCAGGCAGTTGAAGAAAATCCAGGATAAAAGACTAAGGAGTGAAAGGGTATTTGGCCTAAAAACTATGATTTTTAAATCCCTTAACTGGAGATATTGCTTGAATGATGTGGGAAGATACAGGAGTTAGAATTTTGTAATGTTTCTTTTTTTTCATTTTTCTTTCCAAAGCCAGTTTATTTATTTTTCTAACAGTTCAGGTACTTGCTAAAACTACCACTTGTAATTTTTTTTAAAATCTCTGTGCAAAATTTTGCACAGGGGGGGACTTGATATTAAAAGCTAAAATCAGAGACTTTATCATTAATTATATGTTTACACTCTCTGCTGGCTGAGTACCCGTTTTCTGTTCCCCATGTAGGAGGCATCAGTTTATTTTCCTAAACCCAGGTGCCTTTTAAAAACTATTCCACACACCTCTCTGAATGTAAAGTAATCACTTGGACAAACGGAAGCTTCTCTAAAGCAGATGTGTTGATAAGAGACATTTTTAAAACCTTGTATCTGGTCTCCTTTGTATTTTTCTGAAATTCAGTAATCCTCTTCCCCACTTAGCTTAGTGAGTGGCTGACCCAAAGCCAGCAGAGGTCAGAGAAAAGCCTTTTTCCAAAAAAGAGTGAGTGGTTACAACACTGCAAGCAAAGGGCAACTTGGTGGTGTAATCATTTCTTATTTGTACTCCAGACAAATGGTGTTTGATTCCAGAGAGTGCATACGAGCTGTATGATGCTGCAAGTGAAGTCATGCTAATACTTTGCTGTGGACCAAGAGAAAAAATCAGATGGTATAAGACTGTAAGAGCTGACATTTGTTTAGACAGCTGTGGATAGATGCAGGCAACAAAACCGTAAAAACTGCATTTACACTGGGTGTCTAGGCTGTTTGGCAGTCACCAGAGACTTGTAGGCATATTCAGGGGATGTTGATGTGTAAAGGCAAGGATGTGGATCAAGCATCTCCACAAAGCGATTCATTCCTCCTTTCTCTGTTGACTGTAAAGACAGCCTAGGCAAGGAGCTTAAATTGGACTTGTAAGACCTGGGTGGTTAGAACTCGGTAAAATTAATCCTGTTTTGTAACCTGGAGAAAGGGAGTGCTTTCCTGTTTGTATAGCCTTACTGCATTGCAGCAAATGTGGAACTGTTTGGTTTTTTTCTTGTGCATTTACATAATAAATTTTAATAAACTAGGTAAGAAGCAGGTTTATATCTGTAATTATGAGAACAGCTTCTTGCACATAGAGATTTCAGTCCACAGTTCTCTTAAAAATATCTTAAAATAAAAAGAAAGGCAATGCTTCAAGCAGATTAGTGAAGGGGAAATGTGGGGTGAACAAAATTCTCACTTTTAGCACCTTTAGTGTCTGACAGAATAGCAAAGCTCAGTGAGTCAGCCTCAAACCATGCAAGATCATATGCTTCATTAGGCAGGAAACACAGATATATCTCCACTGATACATAATACAGAGTGGAGTATTAAAACGGATATATATTTGTTCTATTTATATTCTTACTGGCTATGTGCAGAAACTGAAACACAGCCCCTCCAGCTCCAGGTGGACATCAGGTACCAGGGAAACACCCCCTACATAGGAACCATCTCCTTGAGCTAACCAACGTGGCTGAGGTAAAGAAGTCAAGGTTCAATAGCCACCTTTTTCACCCTTAACAAAGATATGTCATCAAGTGTTTCTCTTGAATGTGTTCGCTGTGGGGTATATCTTTCATCCATGCCAGTAAGTAAGCCAGTCTCTTGTTCACTGCTACCTACATAGTGTAGGAGTGACAAAGGACAGAGTACGTATGAGAAAAACAGGAAGGTATTACTGAGAAAAAGCAAATGCGGCTGGACTTCTGAATACCTTACTGTACTGAAGGTGCTAAGCATCATATGGGATTATGTCACCCAGAATTAGTAACATCTCAGGCCAACTACTTAGCTGGTGTAAATTGGTGGCACCCCATTGGTTTCAATGGAACTTCATTAATTTATGCTAGCTGAGGATCTGGCCCTGAAATAGCTGTAATATGAGATCATCATCTCTAGATCAGTTTATTCAGTCTCAACCAATCAGCTTTTGTACTGACATTCTTTTTCTTCTTAAATGTTGTCACCTTCTTGAATTTAAACACCAAAAACTCCTCATCTGCTTATCAAGACATCACAAAAATTTGCACCCTTCCAGGCAGGACTTCAAAACATGTTGTGAGCCCCCAGAGTTTACCAAGCAGGCAAAGAAAGGCACTCTGCAATTGTGAGGGAGGATCCACGGCCTGGCTCGGCTCTGTGGCTGCCCTGTGGCAGGAAGCAGCCGACTGAGATGCTGGGATCGGGCAGGGGGAAGCACAGATTTTATCAGTTCGGGGCTGGTCTTCTCAGAGGAGGCTAAGCAAGCAAACTCTATTCCTCATTAGTATGACTCAGGCGATCATCGTTTCTTGTGTCAGTTACTGTGGGGCTCTCTAGAGTAAGCTTCTGCCTATCCCTGGAGAGAGGCGTTGTAATTAATTTACCTGCAGTTTGGCTCAGATGTGCTTTGCACACAATCTCTAAGCACAAGCTTTAAGCTTTAAGCACAGCTCTACTAGGAAAAGTGTCCAGCAAGGTCAAAGCCACATGCATGTAGGACCTGAGACGTGTCTGTGCAAGTACAGTGCTGAGCTCTGAACTTGCTATTTTAGCTCTTGGGAGCAGTCTACCTGGGACAGCAAAGAGCTCAGTGGGAACCTGCTTCTCAGTGGGGTCAGTCCTCTAGGCCTGTACAAAGCACTGGACTGACAGAGCTAGCCTGCCTTGTGCCCTGGGATAGGTTGTTTAAAGCAAACGTGGGTAACTCTACACCATGCAGCAGCTCACAGTGTAGACAACCCCTCAGAATTTAAGCCTTTACAGTTGACTCTCCAGCACGACTTCAGATTTCACGAAGGTGTTCCTTGGACGTCTCCTCTTGGGGTGTTTTGTTGACTCAGCCCGGCTTTGCTTGTGAAATCTGAGGGGATCACATCACATGGTTTATCCTGCATTTACTCACGTATAACCCAGCATGACTGTCCATCAATCAACTAATTTTAGCGATGTTAAAACTGAAAAGAAAATAATGGTATCTCATAAATATACTGACCTGCCTCTTCAATCCAGTTTCTCTCTATCTTCCTTCATTTTCTTAACATTTTTTGGGAGGGTCTGTCAAAGATTATTAGTAATTCTCTGAATTGACTTATGGCTTCTCAAAGTGCTGGTGGTGCTTCTAGTCCTCACATTTCTGGGGGAATTTCACAACATATCATGATTTTTCTTCAGTTGCTCATTTTTAGTATTTTCTGTCTCCATCCATTCTTCTGCTCTAACTAAATGTGCAAAAATTATTTGCTTGCTTTGCTGACTTATATAACAGTCAAGCATTGTACTATATAACTTGAGATCTTTGTGTAGCTTCTTTGCCTTGTACAGCAGAATGGTGCTAAACTTTCATCAGCACTGAACACTGCACTAAGAGATGACTCAACAGTGAAGGAAAGGGCACTTACAGTCAAAAATGTCACTGTGAAAGTGGCAATGTATCTTACATGTCATGTCATAGGAGAAAGGTCATCAATATTATATTCTTCCTCCATCATTGGATATGATAAGAATATTCTGCAAAAATAGTATTTCTTCCTTATTGAGTTCCCAAAGCTCAAAAAGTAAAACCAAGGAAAGGTGTTTGATTTTTTAGCTCTTTTTTTTCTGTAATGAGAAACACAGTGGCGCATAAGCTGAAAAAGGATTATAAAATTTTATATATTCTGTAGTTCTTTAGACCTGTTGGGGAAAGAATTAGTAATGTATCTATATATCTGGTAAAAATATCTCAGTGACCTCATACTCACATTTGTGTAAACATCACCTCATCAGTTCCAGATACTTATACAGGAAACAAATCTGAATGCTCCTCTAGTGTTCTATACTTAGGCAGGTCAGCCGGCATATGTCTGGTCTGTAAATACCCAGTTTTACTTGGGTCCTTATTTTAAGGTTTCCCTCTTAAGAGTTTGCAGCAAACATCCCCTCAGAATTTGCATGTGTGCCTTTTCCAAAGCAACTTGCCCCTGAAGGTTGCCACTAAATTAAACAGAAAAACAACTACAAAGAAGAGCTGAATTGGTTGGTAAAGACTTAGTTGGAGCTAAATTACTAAATATGGCCATAATAGCCCTGAACTGACAAAGTGAGTATCAAATGATTTTTCATCGGTGTCAGTCACTGCGGTATGTGACCACAGTTTGCTCTGTGTCCCAAATCCCATCTTGCTAACAGGTTTCTAAAATCAAAATTCTGTTCCAGACTTTTCCTGATAATATTTCCTAATGGACTCTAGCATGTGGAATAAATTTCTGACTTTACAGCTTGGGGAGATGTGTGATTATAGTGACATAACAAACTGTGTGTCGACTGGTGGAACAGCACAGTGCTTGTGATTCCTTTGAACAGATAACCCTGAATGTCACGTGCTTAATTTTTCAGTTATGAAGTAAAATAAAGAGGGAGTGTAATAAAAGAAGGTACATATTACAAAAATAAACTCAAAAAATAGTAGCAGTTATAACTTGAGCGTTTAGTTAACAATTTTTATATTTTTAAAAATATATATCCCCTGCAATAGATTTCAAGCAACTATGTCTACATGTATGCATTAAATTAGGGAAAAATTGAAAGTTTTTTAAAAAGTGAAAAAAACAGTGGATTGCCAAGTTTAAACTTCTAGAAGTACATAATACTAGAGAGACAGAAGTCAAGACTAGTCCTCTAGAGAGACAGTATATAATGATTTCATAGATAGAAAACTGCCAATGTTGCAGGACTCTTTAGCAGTATTATTAGCAGTATTACTGCAGAGGTTCAGAGTAAAATCACTTTAGCTTTACTCTTCTCTACAAGGAAAAGAAGCAAGTCATGTACTCATGACTGTCTTGCTGCCTCTGGAGGTATGAACACAGATAAGCAACCTTCCCCAAGTGATTTGCTTAAAGTTCTGGTCCACACAGACAATAGCAGAAAATCATCAGTCATTCCTATGAGGTCACTAGACCAACTTTCTCCTACAGCTGTCTGATTTTGTTTGCTTTCTAATACTACATGTATGTAACTGGGCTGTTGTATTTTCTATTTTTTTTTGGTTTATTTAATTTTTTTTTCTTTTCTTCTTCCTTTTTTTCTTTTAATGCAGATAATGATATTCCATGTGCAGATTCAGACAGTGTTCTTTCAGCCACACAAATGGAAACAAGGAATCAAGAGGGCTTAAATTATTTGGTACTAGTCAAAGAAGGCAACCAAGATGAAGAAAGCATCAATTCTGCCGAAATTAGTTAAGTCGGGTTACCACTGTTTAAAAGAGAGAGTGAAAGAAGAGAAAAAACTCTTCAAAGAAGACATAAGCCAAGTATTCTGCATGTCGTCATACTTACAGAGGCGTCTTAAGAAAAAAGCAACTTTTGAATAAAACTACCAGAAAACATAATAAGGTACTGAATGGTGTGTATCAGGATAAGACAGCAATTACATATCCTTTGATTTTCTACATGTTATGGTTTGGGTGCTTCAAAGGAGATAGTTTAAAGTAAAAAAACATGTATCAGACAGTAAGGGATTTTACTGTGGTATTGATTAAACTCAGGCAATCACATGCGCCTCAGGCACAAGGCAGCCCTTCCAAAAAAGGGAGTACCAGTGTGCTGCTTCAAAGAAAAGACCAGCTCATTCATGAGTAAAACCAAATAGTTGAAGTCTAGCTTCACTCTGCACAAACAAGATTTTACAAATTGAAAAAAACAACATCAATACCAAACTCTAAATTAGAAAGCAATTGAAAAAGGAGGACCAGGTTGTCCACTGCTGCGGGTGGTCTGTTTCCCTATTTAATTTAAACAAATGTTTGCAATCATCTTGTGTATTAAATTGCACAGCAATTGATTTGTGAGTCTGGACAGTCCTGTTTTCCTATATTTCTTCTCCTTTCCTTTTTGAATGTTCATCATCCTTGTTAATTTTTTATCAGACTGGGTGAAGGGAGGTACTCTTCCTTGGTGTGTTTGGAGATCAACTCAAAGTAAATAATAAAATTTTATACAAATAATTATTGAATAAAAGACAGCAATAAGCCTTTTCTAGCCTTTCATGAAGAGCTGTAGTTTACAAATCATACAGAGCTATTCACTGACATCTTTCAGGAAGCAAGAAACATGCTATAATTTTATGCAAATATTTGATAATGGGAGAGTAGTAGTTACTGGAGAGTAGTAAAGGCTCTATCTGATGTCAGAATGTATACATTTATAGGAAGCAACTCCACTGCAATCAAGCTTCAGAAGTTTCTTAAATGGAGATTCAACATAGATGAACAAGAAATTTGGAGTCTGAACATTTTACTGAAATGAAACAGAAACAGAGATATTTTGAATTAGGAGTCTTCAAAGTCCCTGAAAAAGCCCATTCAATCATTATATAAATATTTCTCTTCATCTACAAATCAGTGTAAAAGACAGATTAGCTAATAAAAACAATTGCAGCACTTCACTATGCTCACCAGACCGTGAGCAATGGATAAACAAATAAATACTGTATTATGTTTCCTTCCTCTTCCAGTGCTGCTTGATTGATTGTACAGCCCTTCCTTCCATCTCAGTAATTTAAAAATTACTAATGTTTGCTAACCTATGGCATGTGCTGGCCAGAAACCAGGAGGACCCCAGTTCTGTAGGCACCACACCTGAATGTGTTCTGTGTACATAGCTCCACTTAAGACAAGAAGACTGCTCAGTCAGCAACCCACAGACAAAGGTTTTGAACAACAACAAGACTCCATACAGTATCTTTTTCTTTGGCAGGAGAAGCCTTCAATCCTCCCAAAGTTTTGTCGAGACAACACCTTTCACAGGCCTTGTGAGCACCTGTGATGGGATATCCCAAGTCAATTCAGTCTTGTGTAGGTCCGCGTCGGAACAGAATCATGGAAGAGCCTAATCAACACGTGTAAACTGAGTTAGTGGGCAAGATGAGCACCAGTGACAGACAGCAGTCAGGAGTAATGCTCTTCAGGTCTTGAAGCAGTCACAAATATACAAAGCAACACAGAAGGAAAAAAGGGAAGGTAATTCTTGTTGTGTTCACATTTTGGAAGTGTTGCAAGACAAGCTTAGATTTAATGAAAGATATAGCACAGTATGATGAGAAAAAAGTGTCAGGTTTAATGCACTGCAAACAAATGAAACCTTAGGATATTGACCAGTGACATACGCCATTTGTACCTGATAGTATGAAAAATGTATTGGACAGGATAAAAAAATAACTTGTTGATCCAAATTTAAGGATCCTGATCTATAATTTGTTGAATTCAGTGGAAGACACAATATCTAACCTTGCCAGTAATCACAATCATCTGAGTCATGCTCAGTGATAAAATGTGTGCTCTGAGCATGGCCCTACTCATACATTGGCCAAAACTCCATTGTCCCTCGCTCGTTTTCCTGCCTTAGAGAAGTAAGTATGCAAATGCAGCTATTCTACTAAGTTATGGTAAAGCTGAATTTGATGTAGACAAACTTAACCTCACTTGCATCCACCCATGATTCTACTTGAAGATATTTTCTTGTTCCCTCATGTTTCTGTGTCACCCTTCTCAATACATATCTTCATGATTTCACCTTCCCTGTCTTACTGAAGTGTTGCTTCCTCTCTTCATTCAAACTCTTATTGATGGTTCACGATTTTCTCATCAGAACCTATTCACTATCAGGGGGTCATCTCTCACCTTCCAGCAGACAGAGCCTGATGGCAGTTTTCATCCTACTTTTGGACACAGTAGGGAAGACACACATAGAAGAGTGATGAGAATGAAAGACCTTTTAAGCACATTCTCTCTTGGGCAGGAAAATGGGTGCTATCTCGCCTGTGTTTGCCTCTGTTTTTACCTCCTCCCGTGGCAGATCAAGGGAAAGAGTCAATAAATCCTTGAGTTCAAGTGTCTTGACTTTCAAGGCTACAGATTTTAAATAAGTATAGATGCATTTAAGGGTGATAATGTCATCTAAAGGAAATAGGTGTTTAGGGGAGAA
This sequence comes from Falcunculus frontatus, assembly GCA_013398115.1. Classification (NCBI taxonomy): domain Eukaryota; kingdom Metazoa; phylum Chordata; class Aves; order Passeriformes; genus Falcunculus; species Falcunculus frontatus. The sequence continues at coordinate 151,427 of VZRV01002352.1, read as the reverse complement.
AATAATCCTGACATATCAGAAAGGTTATATGTGAGATAAGTGCACACGGACCCAATTTTCAGCTGCTGTAAATCAGATTAAATATGTCAAGCTAAGCTGATGTACAGCAGTAGAAAAATTCTCTCCAACTGTTTTGCTTAAATTTTTCCTGAGACAAGTAGATCCGTGCCCAGCCAGTTCCTGAAAAAAAGAGGGCCCATCTCTTCAAGTCTCACCTTCTTTGTTTTATTGCTGAGCATGACATTACACGGCATGGAATAGCTCTTTGGTTAATTTGAGTCTTCTACCTGGTTGTGTCCCCCCGCCAATGTGCACCCTCAGTCTATTCACTGGGGAGAGGGCACAGGGTGAGAAGCAGAGAAGGCTTTGGTTCTGTGCAGGTACTTTTCAGCAATAACTAAAATATTACTGAGTTACCAGTATTGTTTTGGTTGCAAATCTAAAATACAACACAAGACAAGCTGCTGTGAAGAAAATGCACTCCAACCCAGTACAGTCTCTAGTCTGCTGGGGAAGAGGAGATGTGTGCCCCCAAGTGCTGATCAGGGGACGCCCCAGGTGAGTCTCTGGGCCACAGCCAGTTTCTGTCTCAGGCTCTTCCTTGTTCCTTGATGCCAGCACAGACACTGAGCAACAACGGTGAGCACGCTGCACACGATACCACATACACAACCCACGAATGCTGGGCTCTCAAATGGCCATGGCTGAGCTCTGAGCTGTGCTTGGGCAGACATGCACATGTTGTATGTCTGGAGCTGGTTTGTCTAGTCCTTCAACTGCAACTTGACATTCATATGAATGGGTGAAAAAATATGCTACGTCTGCCTATGATTGGTATTTACTACAATCCAACACAAATGCTGTGGTGATTAATTATTTGTAAATTATTTTGTAAATGTGGAGGGCCAGGGCAGATGTTACTGATTTACTAAGGCATCATTTTTGGTGGCATCAATTCTAAGTCTTCTATCTTCAGGTCTACAGCAAGTGGTAGCACCCAGCCATCAGTGTATTTCTGTTTTTCAGGGTTGCTTGCAAGGGCTTTTGAGCTGGCACATACTGATGACCAGATCTATCCAAAATTAGTGTACCTTATGCTTTCTATTTGGGACCATGATCAGGATACTAGGAAAGAAAAAACTGTGTTTTATGACAAGAATATTGAGATAAAAAGATAAAATTACGGACATGTGCATGTAGCTGTTCCTGAGAAATATGCCAGGCTCTAGCAGGATCACTCTCTGATGCACATGTGCCACAGAGGGAGTGCCCAGGAGCTTGACATAAGTTATGGGAATGTGGCTGTGAAGAGCTCTGGAGGGAAAATTTATACAGCTTGAAAGGATGATTTGTCAAGATACGAAAGGCAAAAGATATCTTTGGTTTTATCATGTTGGACAGAAAAACTTGGGGTGTCAAGATGATTTCTTTGCCTTTTTTATATTTAACATTCAGGTCTGGGAGACTTTACTGTCAGTCATTCAATGGCATCATCACAAGATTTGGGAAACTTAAAAAAAATGTCCACCAGAAATGCAAAAGGCTGTACAGCCACACTGCTAATGCAAGTTTTCCTGTTAGTCTTTGTTACCTGCAGAAACTACTAAGTGGTGAGGGCAAGAAAACAAGAACTAAGTTCACCTCAGCCTAACTCATCTGAGAACCTCAAGCCAGGGTCCAGGACTGAGATTAAAGCTGTTGTTCCTCAGCTTTCCTGGTACCCTAGAAAACAGAGACTACTAACACCCTGTAGATCAGTGTCCCTCAAAATTTGCTTCTCTCACCACTTGTATAGAAGGGCATAAAGATCCTGACAGCAGAGTCACTGCACCCTTGCTTTCCATGACGGTTTTCAGCAGAGAAAGTTACCATCTATTTGAATTGACTCATGTCTCCAGGTTATTTCCTCTTTTTTAAAATTTTCTTTGACCTCTGTGGCATGCTGTCTGTGATGGTTTGAGTCCTCCGGTGTGGCTTTACTGAGCATAACCAGGTGAAATTGATCCTCCGTAATTTGGGTTTAGGACTATGCATTTTAATAGTAACTGTGAAGGCAAGCTTTGTTCTAGATTCAAATTTACCTCTTCCTACACAAAGCTGATATAATTCAGCTGTAACAGACCTGAAAAAGGATGTTACAGAAAAGAATGTTTGTAAAACAGTCCTGGCAGTCTGCTAATGATTAAAAAATTCTAACTCACTTTTATTTCTTTTAATTCATTCTTGAAAATTTTTGTTATGCACACACTCTGGGGTGAGTTGCAGAAGCTTGCATACCAGCTAGATTTTTCAAGCAATCATGGCTCTATTTATAATGACACATAGTATAACTGATATTATGTTTTAACTCTAAAAAATAGTCAGAAACCTAGGATATCAAAGCCAAGTGAAGATGCCAAAATATTGTTGTTATTGCCACTGACATAACTGATACTGCTGTATTAATAATCTTTTTTATAATGTGTTAACTTTTTTGTGTGACATCTTCCATTTGGAGGATGTTCATCACTGCTTTCTATCTTTTACTGTAAGAACAGAGTTCTAAAATAACCACTCCCTGTCTGGATGTTAATACCTTTTGCAATTCTGTTGACATAGCTGGATTTTCTTTCTGGAATAGAATAGAATCATTTAGGTTGGAAAAGACTTCTAATATCATTGAGTTCAACCATCAACCCAGCACTGCCAAGTGCACCACTAAACCATATCCCTAAGCACCACATCTAAACATCTTTTAAATCCCTCCCGGGATGGTGACTCCCCAACTTCCCTTGGCAGCCTGTTCCGATGCTTGATAGCCTTTTTTGAGAAGAAAGGTCCCATAAAATCCTATCTAAACCTCCCCTGGTTCAGCTTGAGGCTGTTTCCTCTCATTCTGTCACTTCTTACTTAGGAGAAGAAACAGACCCCCACCTTCTTACAAACTCCTTTCAGGTAGTCATAGAGAGTGATAAGGTTACTCATGAGCCTCCTTTTCGGCAGGCTAAACAGCCCCAGTTGCCTCAGCTTCTCCACATAGGATTTGTGCTCAAGACCCTTCACCAGCTCTGCTGCCCTTCATAGATTCACAGAATCAAGGTTGGAAATGACCTCCAAGATCATGCAGTCCAACTTTTGTACAATCACCACTTTGTCAACTAAACCATATCACTAAGTGCCATGTCCAGTCATTTCTTGGACACTTCCAGGGATAGTGACTCCACCACCTTGTCAATCCATTCCAATGCTTCACAACCCTTTCCATGAAGAAATTCGTCCTAATGTCCAGCCTGAACCTCCCCTGGCACAGCTTGAGGCTATGCCCCCTTGTCCAGCCACTTGTTACCTGGGACAAATTGCCCCACCTCACTTGCAGGCAGTTGTAGAGAGTGATAAAGTCTCCTCTGAGTCTCCTTTTCTCCAGGCTAAGCAATCCCATCTCCCTCAGCTGCTCCTCACAGGACTTGTGCTCCAGACCCTTCACCAGCTCTGTTGCACTTCTCTGGACTCGCTCCAGAACCTCAATGTCCTTCTTGTCGTGAGGGGCCCAGAGCTGGATGCAAGATTCAAGGTGTGGCCTCACCAGTGCCAAGTACAGAGGGACAATCCCTGCCCTGGTGCTGCTGGCCACATGATTTCTGACACAAGCCAGGACGCCATTGGCCTTCTTGGCCACCTGGGCACAGCTGGATCATGTTCAGTTTGATGCGAACCAGCACTCCCAGGTCCTTTTCCTCTGGGCAGTTTTCCAGCCACTCTTCCCCCAAACTGTAGCACTGCCTGGAGTTGTTGTGACCCAAGGGCAGGACCTGTCACTTGGCCCTGTTGAACCTCACACAATTAGCCTTGGCCCACAGATCCAGCCTGTCCAGATCCCTCCACAGAACCTTTCTGCCTTCCTCAACACTCCCACTCGACTTGGCATTGTCTGCAAAGTGACTGAGGCAACACTCAATCCCCTGGTCCATATCACTGATAAAGGTATTAATTAAGCAGGACTGGACCCAATACTGAGCCTTGGGGGACCCCACTTGTGACCGCTGCCCACTGGGTGTAACCCCATTCACCACCACTCTCTGGGCCCATCCATCCAGCCAGCTTTTTACCCAATGAGCTGGGTAAAACCCCAGCCAAGACATGAGCAGACAGTTTCTTCAGGAGGGTGCTGTGGGAAACAGTGTCAAAGGTTTTACTAAAGTCTAGGTAGGCAACATCCACAGCTTTTTCCTCATCCACTAAGTGGATCATCTTGCCATAAAAGGAGATCAGGTCAGTCAAGCAAGACCTGCTGTTGGTAAACCCATGCTGCCTGAGCCTGATGCCCTGATTGTCCTGCATGTGCTGTGTGATGGCCCTCAAGGTGATCTGATCCATTCAGATCTTTTCTTCAGGGAATGCTTTCTGGAATGCCTACCTGTCTCCACACAGAAATAAATTTCTGGGAAAAAGTGTTACTAAAAATCTCTTTAGCATTCTTTGATTCAGTTTTATATTATGAGCAAAATACTTGATCTTGATGGAAGCAATATAAGAAAAAGTAGTGACAAAGTGACTAGAACTGCAAATGCCCTATAGTTACCATGTTTACACAGTTGTGTTTTGGCTCAGATCACAGAGTCCTGCAGGTCCTAAGTGGAATATACATTTCTGGGGCATGGGAAGTAATAAAAGATATGTGAGTTACAGGATGCCTTTTAAAAAACCAAGCCTGTGTGCAAGAAGGTTAGACTGTGATAAAACGACTGTTACTCTAAGGACTACGCAAATATAAAAATTGCAAATTCTTATCTGATCTACACTTTATTTTTTTAAATGGCGAAAGTGTGAAGTTAAGTGGCAAAGGAAAACAATAGAGTGTCCTTGGAAATACACTCCCAAAGAGCGTAAATAAAATCAAAGTGCTCTCTTAAATACAGGATTTGCATTTTCTTAGCAGAATAAACTCTCTGCGTTGACTTTCTGTGCACTCACTGAAGTGGAGGTCATGGCTAGTGACAACTGGGAGCTGTTCCTAGAGGCTTTCTTGCCTTTTTAGGTTATGAGGGTCTCCGTGTGTTTAGGATAATATGATTGACGGCTCCACTCCGGCCCCAATTAGCACCCTATAATTTATTAGCTTCTGCTTTCAGATTATGCGCTAACTTCACAAATATTTCAACCACGGAAACAGCAGCTATCAAGTGTCTCTTTCCTGATCCAGCTCACTTGGACTGCAGTTAAATACAAGGAGAGAGCTGTGTAGGTCTGTCAAAAGAGAATAATCATTTGTGTCTGTGTGCAACCCGGACTGCCACAGTTCTTTAGGACCCAGCTCCTGGAAAAAAGGAGTTGTTCCACTGGATCAGGATCAGGGGTTAGGGCTTGGCTCCTGCCACAGCGGTTTGGTGCAGGATTGAGATCAATGCACTGGCTCTTCCTGAGAAGGCCTGTGTTTATCCAACTCTGTTTATCATGTAAATACTGACTCCATGCAAACAACATTGACAGGAAAGTTTGTGTCACTCCTAACCCTGTTTCTTTGCTCCTTGCTACTGCAGTGTGGGGCCAGAATACTAAGTGCAGGAGGGAAGTGCCTGGGTGAGGCAGGAGAACAGGGAGGGGATGAGATGCAGGGTCAGGGCTGAGGAGAGAAGTCAAGGAGAGAAGAAGCAGAGGGAGAAGCAGAAGGATGAGGGAGGAGGGGCACCTTGCAGCTGTAGCCGGGCCAGGTAGGGCAGAAGGAAATGTGCCATGCAGCAGGGACATGGAGTACCCTCAGTAATATCCAGTGTGGGACAGCACTCTTGCCAGGTGTTTATCCTGCCTTTGCCATGAACGAATAAGCAACTGGCACATACCTAAAGAAATGCTCCAGTCCTTGGCCAGCCAGTGCTTTTGTGGAAGGTAGCCGAGCATGGCAAATGGAAGTGCCCATGCATGAGAGTGGGGCCCAGGGCTGTGCACACCTGCACGCCTGCACATCTGCATTCGTGCTCTCTGCGTTCCTGCACTCCTACACTCCTGCACACCTGAACGGGCTCTTCTAGCACCTTCCCTATCTCTTGCAGGACCTGATGCAGAGAGGGCAGGGGCAGGAGGATGGGGACATGGCACTCCTGGGCCTCTCTGCTACAATTTGCACTTACAGCTTTCATGCATATTATTCCTGAGTTATGCCTGGCTAAGGAGGCAGTAGAAGGTGCATTGCAAAGGTAACTCCTCCTCTTTGATTAAAAATGGAGATGAAGAGCCCAGGCTGAGTTGCTTGTCACTACATTCAGATTAGATAATAGTGTTACCATGCTGGGAACTAAATTAAAAATATGATTCCCCAGGCTGTAATCCTAAAGCTTGGGAACTGACTGAAGTAAAACTTTTTTTTCCTCTTTTTATTTTCTTTTTCTTCCTTTTTCTTTTTCTCTTTTTCTTTTTCTCTTTTTCTTTTTTTCTTTCTTTCTTTTTCTTTTTCTTTTTCTTTTTCTTTTTCTTTTTCTTTCTCTTTTTCTTTTTCTTTTTCTTTTTTGTTCTTCTTTTTCTTTTTTCTTCTTCTTTTCCCCCTTTTTTTTTTTGTTTTTATGATCTCCTACTTGCGTTTCCCTATGCAAAATTGCCTAGCATATGAAATCAATGTCTCACTCCTGAAAATAATCATAGGACCCTCTCCTTTCCCTGCTGCAACTGCTCCTCTGGGTGGCAGGCACGGGAAGACAGCCAGGACACTACAATCCTCCACAGGAGCTAGCTCATCCTTCTGTAATCAAAAGGGCACGTTAATTACAACACTTGCCCAGAAAAAGGTGCACAGCAACTGTCAGTTAGAGAACGCTGCTGCATCCAAAGCCACCAGCAGCATTTTCCTCCCTTCCAAGAAGGGCCCAACATTTAAGCCCTAGCTAGAGCTTGTCTTGTGAACCTAAATATGACTTCAAAGGGAAGGCGAGAAGGGTCGGCAGCTCCTGACCCTAGGAGGAGACAGGGCAGATACATTTCCCCAGAGGCGGCAGCACACAGTCTAGGGGACGCAAAAGGGATTATTCAAACTCTCTTTCACCCTCTTCTCCTCCCTTCCTCCTCCTCTGCTGAGGGCTCCTTTGGCAAAAACACTGGGAAAGGAGATGAGAAATAAGCAACATTACCCTAAAACTCTCCAACATTAGACTGTAAGTGTAGGGGCACATATATGCATTTAAGAGTTTTATGCTGCATTCTTGCAACTGCAGCCCTACTGAAGAAAACACCTCATTAAAATAAAATGGATACTGCACCCATAAATACCATGCCCTATCCCCACCTCCATCCTTCCCTTGACAGATCACTCTTAACCTCAGAGATCATTAAAACAGTATTCCTTCATGCTTTGCTAATTTTCAGCTATTTTCAGAAAGGGAAATAAATATGTGTGGTGAATACATCCAGAGTTCATTTTGGAAACTCCTTGTGGAGAGGACACTCTTGCTACTGGGCAGCAGAAGATATCCTTGCTATGTCCAACACCACCATGCTCTGCAGCAGATCCCGCCCCTCTTCCTCCTTCACTGGACTCTGCACAAACGGGTTTGAAGCTGTTTGTTTGTGTCTGTCTGTCTGTCCCTGTTGGGCTAGTCTGTTTGTCAGGTGGGCAGCTAGAGAGCACAGTCTGGTGCACGACATTCAGAAAGGGACAGAAGGAGGATCTGCTCTTCAAGCTGCAGGGATGGGGACTCACACCCCTTTCAGTGTGTGGCAAGCACACGACAGGTAATATTTACGTAACATCTAAGAAGGGTTTCTTTCGTAATTCCAGATTTTCTGCAAGCATTTGTGACTAAGGGAGTAATAACTTATGATGCAAAGAGGAATAAAACAGACTTGAGAAATGGCATGGAGGTCAGGTGCACCGTTACTGCATTAGGAGCTGTGGCCCCAGTCCTGAAAAGACTAATGCACAAGCCTTAAAGGTTGGTGCTGTGAGCAATCCTTCAGGAGTCAGAATAGCACAGAGTGAGCAAAACTGCAAGGATTAGCCAAAACAGAGCATGTGTGCTTTCAGGCTGCAGTCCACCCAGAGCAGGAGCATTTTAAAAGTTGTTTGCACTTTTGACACCTTGAACCGCTATCTTGGCTTTTGTGTTTAGATGCTTTCATGATACAAGAGTAAAAAATATACCCACAGAAAAAAAATGGTAAAACAAATATTCACGTATTCATTGCATAAATTCTCATGCTTGAATACATTCGCAGTCAAAATGAATTGTAAATGCCAATGTATTAAATGACTGGTTTATGCTTACATGGATATTTCCAAATTTATTTGGGCTGTGTCACTAAGCCCTCCTCATTAAGAACTGAAGAGGCGAAGAAAAAGAAAGAAAAGGAAATAATTGTGGTGAATCACAACCAATGATAGACTCAGATTTATCTTTTTAAAAAAACCCACCTTTATAAACAGCCTGAAAAAACCCTCAGGCAAATGCTCACAAAATGACCCTGCTAACTTCAAGCCTTTGCAGTTAAACACCATTTTTAGTTACTTTTCTGCTGCAAAAAGCTGGTGCCTTCTTCCTTGATAAACACCTTGGAATGTTTTTGGTTTGACCAATAACGTAAATTCTGGGATCATTCCCTTGCCCTTTGCAGCTTGTCTGGGCTCTGGTTATTTGGAGGCTGAGGGAAAAAAGCCCTTTGGTTTGTCTGGCTGAAGGAATCATGACGAGTTCCCCCTGCCAATTGCTAAGCTCTGGCTGGGGGTGTTCCTTGTCAGGTTCTCACAGCATGTACTCATGCTGCTTTGTCAAACTCTTTCTGTTAGGATTCCTATTCTTTCTCAGAAATTAAATTATCACCAAACCTAGGAGAAGCGAGTTTGGGTTATTCATAACTCCACTTCTGACGCACAGTGAACATTGTGCCAGCTTTTGTGAGAGTGTGAAAGGTAAAAACTCTCATCGCAGCTCAGAAGTCCATTTTCTACTGCTTCTCCTAGTGTCAGGGGGTAATGTCACGAATCTCCCACTACATGCTTTAAAATTTGTCAGCTTCAAAGACATTACATTAAGAAAAAACTCAACCCCCCCCCCCAACACAGTATAGTTGGGATCAGATGTTTTGTCTATAAAAAAGTCAGCTTTTAAGTACAGGGTAAGTGACATTTCTACCCTGTTTCATTAATTATTTATCACCTGGTAATAACATTTTAATTTACCACTGCAATAGCAATTCTGTATGCTACAGTCCCCTCTTTTAGAAGAAATATGGAGCAGCTCCCTTACTTTAACCAATCTTACAGACACACCATACACTAAAATGTAGCACTGCAATGGTCTCATATTTTCTTATCTTTTGTATTTATCTCTGTGTATTTTACTTACTAAGAAAAAATTTTCAACTGTTAGGATTTCTATTTATCTCTCATGCAAAATAATAAAATAACTCACTTCATCCATGTGAGAGATACTTTTTCTGCTTCATCCTGAAGTTTCCAGTTTGCCTCATTTCTCTTATTTAGCTTTAATTCTCCATCAAAGTACACGGGGTGAAAGAAGGAGATACCTTTAATACAGCTTTGCTATGGTTAAATATCTATCCTATTCCCCTTTCAAAAAACCCCAAACGAAACAACTACTAAAGTGGCAAAATGACAGCAACAAGTAGACAAAGGGAAGCGTTAGAGGCAACTCAGACCTAATGTCCATCACGTGCTTTTCTTTCTGGTGCTCCCCTTAAAGGACGTTGGGTTGAAGGTGAGCCGTTCTTCATCAGATTCCTTTCTCACCCTACTTTAAGAGGGTTTTACTTTCACCAGAAAATGTTTATTGTAAAAAAAAAAAAAAAAACCCAAAAAACCAAAACAAAACAAAAAAAAACAAAACCAACCAAACAACCCCCACCCCCAACCAAACAACTGTTATACATCCAATGCAAATGTGCCAAACTCTGAGAAGTGCCACCTTGGTTTTTGTCTTTCTGGGATTTAAGCAGTTGTGAGGGGAACAGCTGCATATATGTAAGTCCAGGGCAGGTGGCCCCAGTCCGACACTTGCCACTCACAACTACAAAGCTGAAAAACTGACTGGTTCCTTGATAGTCCGAAAATGTTTGTGAGTTCCAGTTTCTTCTCCTTTTACTTTTCTATAATACAAAGTAAAAATCCAGTTCAAAACTGCTGAGTAGCTTTGCCGTGGTTGCATTCAAGAAATAACTTTCACTGCGGTAAAAAAATATTCACACCACTAAAAAAAAACCCCACAATTTCCTCTGCTCCCTGTATGAAGGCCAGTGGTTTTGCATCATCATCCATGACGTCATTTGACTCTTTCAGAGTAGTCTGGCTGCAGGTCTGGGTGTGGGGTCTGCTTAAATAGAAGTTCAATGTCTTTGGCTCTCCTCTTGCAACAGAAGGACTTTCCTTTCCGAAGTAAGTCTAAAGTATCCCCCTTGCAATGCCAGGTCCTTTTAAATCCCGTTGTCTTTCCCCGAGCAGCAGGGCCACGGTGGGCTTGGAAAAGGGCAAGGGGGAATCTGAGAGTCTTTGAGTCAGCACATCAGCTCAGAAGTGATCCACCACAGAAGGAGTAACGGCGAGCTGCAAACCAAGATCAGAAGCTGTTACAAACTGACCCGATTTCAGCTCTGAATGCCACCATGTCTAACAGGTAGAGAGCTACAGGGGAGAGCCAGGGGAAGAAGAGTGAAGGACAGCTCTAAAACCAGTACAGATCCTTGCTTTTATCCTGAGGTTGCAAACCTAAGAACGGAGAGAAGAAGAAAAAAAGGAAGAAGAAAAATAGGTACAGGCATTTAAGGACAGAGGAAAACAAATTGCGTTTCTTGCCAGCTGAGATCAGTCTAAAGCATGGGATCTCCAGAACCCCAGAAGGCTGTGAAACAAGGAGAAGAACCCAAGCCAGACTGCAGACAGGCCCACGTCCTTCCTGCTTAAAGTGAGGACACCATAAGGAGCTGCATAAGTGGCTGCAATAACGAAACCAGCATGGAGCAGACTTTCCTTGCCTTCACAACCACTGACTCCGGATCTGTCACTGTGTCTCTGCTGACTGTGCCTGTGTACTCATTTTTGTCAGCACAATAGCCACAGCCTTGGTTCCAGACACCCCAACAGGCACTATACTGGCTTCTCTGCTCAGCAAATGCAATTGTGCTTTCATCTCAAAAACTGAAAGGAAAAGGTAAATAAGGAGAGGAGCTAGTTCATGAACCTGTGTGGTGTCTAGAAATGACCCCTCAGGGCAGCACATGGATGGGGCCAAGCAGTGACCTTTGGGGCTGCTTTATTCTGCTCCCAGCTCCTGCTGCTCAATGCAGGAGCAAGACCGGGCCAGGACAAAAGTACCTCAAAGCAACCTGTAGCCTCAGGGCATGTCTGAGGGCATCAGAAATTCAAATACTGTTGTGGAAATGTGAAGTGTTGGCCTGTCCCATCCTCCCTCTCTGTTCCTCACTTGTCTGGCCTGAGACCCCCAAGAAGACCGCCCAGGGCAGAGCTCAGATGTCACACGTGGGGCTTCCACCCTCACTTCATTCCCCCACAGTAGAACCTCAGCCACCTCCCATGAGAAGTCCTTCTCTACTGCTATGGATGGTGTGGAATCAGGGAGCAGGGGAGCAGCTGAGCCGGGGGACCTGGAGGGACCGAGGGCAGCTCATTACCTGTGTCCACATTGAGGCCGATGCTCTGTGCCATGTCCCCCGTTGCATTGGGGAAGGGGCCCGGTGTCGTCCAGGCTGCAGCAGCACCCGCTTCGCTCTTGCCCAGTTCACAGGGGGGACTGACTGGTGTGGATACAGAGGCGGGGGTGAGGCGGTGAGGGCGGACGGAGGCAGTGGGCACCAGGAGTGAGCCATAGCGGGGGTCGAAGTGAGGCCCGTAGACCTCGTGCATGGCAGTGGGGCGGGGGTAGGCAGTGCTCTGTGTCCCGATGTAGGGGTGGTGGTGGTGGTGGTGGTGGGCGTGGTGCCAGGGCTCGGGGCCGCCCTGGTGCAGGTGGCCGTGCAGAGAGGCAGGCGCGTAGGGGTCGGTGGCCGCGGCAAAGGGCAGCTCGCTGTGGGCGGCAGCTGCCAGGGGGCTGCTCAGGCTGGCCGGGACCGAGGAGGGCTGGTACGTGCTGTTCCAGAAGGACGGTGGGAAGATGCGCTGGCTCATTGGGAAGGAACCATCTGGGTGAAGGAAGCAGGAAAGAAAGTCAGCAATTAGCCCACGCTGCAAGCCTTGTTCTCCTTTCCCTAGGGCTCTGTCCTTCCCTGATCCACCCAAACCAGTCCTTTCATTCCCTTTATTCTACGAGAAACCACCTGACACAAGAACTTGCTCCAAACAAGTAGAGATTCCTCTCCAACTAAACATCCAACACACCTAACCTATGGCTTATCCAACACACCTAGGCTATGGCTTATCCATGAAACTGCAACTATTTGCTTCAGGTTTCTCTTAGTATCTAGATGAGCAAAAGATTGTTATCTGAGGTGAGAGAAACATCTCTTTTCTTCAGTAGTGGAAACTGAGTGAGACCTACCATACACCACTGAAATTTTGAGGATTGGATTTTTCTTGTTTGTTTTTGTCGTAATCTCCTTGTCTAAGCATTTATGCCCAACACTTCCTGGAAAAAAGCTGCTGCCTCAGTCCAGTTGCATAGTGGGTAGGAATAGAGAGAGATGTGACTAAAGGCAAGCTTGAACTACTCAAATATCAGGGGGCAATTCTCCATCGATTGCACTGGCCTGTTTCGTAGGTACATTGTCAACATTTTTGGGAAGCCCTCTGCAGATCTTTGGAGATTGGCAAGGCAAAGGACAAGGATTTGTCAATGTCCTAGATTTTCTTAGCCCAGTAAGCAACACGCAAGATGGACTGGTGATTATTAATAGCACAAATGGATGTTACGCATGATTAATTGGGATTGCACATTCTTCCTGAAAGAAATGCTCCTAATACTTCTTTGCCAGGGAAGTATGTCAGCTCTGAGCCTTGGCATTGCCTGGGAGAAGGGGAAGTAGTTCATCATGAGCAAAAACACTTACTCTCCTGCCATCAATTCCAGCACTGAATATCTCTCACCCATGAAATATTCTTAGACACTACAGACACCAATTCATGCAGGGACTAGGAAACCAGCCTTGGCTGAGCAGGTGGCCCTGTGAGGGAGGGTTTCGAAGACTGCCCACAAGGAAGTGCCAGACCTAACTCTCTGGCAGATGGAGTTGTGAGGAAGATTATTCCCCTCTGCCCTGAGTACCCTAGTGGGCCTGTCCAGTGTGAATCAGGCATGGATAGAGAGAGCTGTGCATAAGCCATGGCCTTGGCCTTGACAGCACACGGCCATGGGCAGGTCTGGAAGCCCTTGTTTTCAGAAACTTAAGAGTCCTTGTCAGTGCTCCAGCAGTGATCAGGGTGGTGATATATGCAGGACAAGATACAGGGGCACACACAGTCGGTTTTTTAGAGGTGGGAAGCTGATGAGATGGTTCCCAAATTTGCTTTTTGCTTTGCTCCCATTGCTATGACCACTCTAAACTGAAAGCTGGGGTCAATGGGGGATGCACTGGTCACAGTCACAGTTTGGGGGTCACTCTGCTGCTAGTTGGGCAGTAGCTCTCTCCAGGTAAACACGTGCAGTGAAAAGATAATTTGTTTCCCTCGACCGCCTCCCAGGCTGCTTTCCCCCTGGGCCATAGCCACCCGGCACAATCTGAATGGCTTTATTCTTTCCTTTTTTACCCTAAAAGGGCCAAGCAGCTGGCAGCTCCTGGCCTGGGATCCCAGGGGATGCCTGCCGGGCACCAGCCGCTGGTGGGAGAGAGGAGAGAGCCGGGATGCGCAGCCGAGGCGGGGAAGAGGCGCTGGCCCAGAGGGGGCCTCCGCCGCCCCCGCATCCCGCGCACCCCCCGCACCGCGGTGCGCGCTCACCCCGCCAGGAGCCCGCGTTCCGCGCCGCCTTCGCGCTGCCCAGGGAGAAGCTGCTGGGCTGGCTGAGCGCCCGGCTGAAGTGCTCGTCCACCACGGCGCTGATGTCCCCCTGGAAGTAGGTGAAGAGGACACAGCGGGAGCTGATGTACTCGGCCTCAGGGGGTCGCTCCTTCTCGGGGCTGCAGTCCTCCTCCTTAATGCTGGCCGCGGGGTGGCTGGAGAAGGAGTTGCCGGCGGCGGCGCTGCTGCCGCTCTCAGGGGCTTCTTGCATTTTGGAGTAAAAGGCGAGTTTCTGCAGGGAAGGAAAGAAAACGGAGCCGGTCACGCAGCACACCAAGGTGCGCTGGCCAGCCTTGTGCCAGCCGGGGTGCAGCGCCGAGCCCTCTCCCGCGGTCTTTCCGAGAGGGTTCAAGTCTGGTCCTCAGCTGCCCGCCGTTCCCTCAGCACACACCACAATCCCCACATCCCCATATCGCCCTCTGTAGTCCAGGGGCAGCTAAGGGACTGCAAATAGGGCTGAGGGCCCGAAACCCATAGGTGCCGGCCGGGTGGAGCAAGACAGCCGCCGGGTGGGGAAGGCGCGGCCGGGCGGGGGTCACACCGCCGGCTCCCCCCGCACCAAGCCCTGCACAAGAAGACTCTTCGGAGCTGGCTCCGGAGTGGACGGCGACCGCCAAAGGGCTGCAATGCGGGGGCACAGGTGGGCGACGGCCGAGCACCCACGGAGCAGCGCCGGTAGCTGGGAGAAGGCGAGAGCCGCTCGGTCCCCGGCTCCGAAAATCTGGTGCAAAGAGTGCCCTGCAACCCACAGCGGAGAGGGAAAAGGAAAGAGGAGGAAAAAAGACCGGCCGTCTTAAACAGATTTCAGGGCAAAACTCAGTATTTCCCTGGACAGCAAGAAGCTCCAGGTATTTACTACAAGATTAATCTCTTTTTACTGGACTCCGCCGAGTGGGAAAACAGCGGGCGTTGAGAAGTTTGCCGGATGTTTCCTGTCTTCATGCGCGTTAGCGTGTCTGCAGCTGCTGGGAGTTTCTTAGCAATAAGCGCTGGGACGCGGAGCCTGGGCTTGGCCGCTGCGGACAGAGCCTTGGGGCGGCCGGCGAGAGAAGAACGGAGGGGACGGGGCAGAGTCTTGGGCCAAGACGCGCGATATATATAACAATGTCCCTCGTCGCGACGACCGCCTTTCCGCTTGGCTCCGTGTTCGGCCATTGAGGTAATGATCATCCCCCTTAATAATGTCATAAGCCGTGTGGCGGGGGCTGAAGGAGTGGTGGGAGGGAAGGCAGGGTGGGGGAAGACATCATCTGCTATTTGTGACGGGTACCGGACCCCGCTGCCGGGCGCCGGAGGCGGCCCAGGCACCGCCACGCCGCTGGCCCCGGCCCGGCACTGCACGGCGGGGGCTGCACCCGCCTTGGGGCCGGGGCTCTGTTCTCCATATCCATCCCCTTTTTCGTTATGCTGGGGGAGGAAGGGATTAATTTCTGGAAGGGGTAAGGGCGAGGGAAAAACTGGGAACGCAGAGGGGTAAAAGGAAAGCGGTGTGCAGCAGGTGCAGCCCGGGGAGCCGAGCCTGATCCACGCGGGACCGTGCGCGTCCCGGCGCCAGCAGATCCCCGCGCACCACGGGCCGTGCGTACCCGAAACATCCCCGCGGCCGGAAGGATCATTTTATTGAAACCTTGGGATTAGTTGACACCCCGCGACAGCCCGGGAGGAGCTACACGCAGTGAGGCGTCGAGACGTGGCTCCAGCCCACGAAGCACCCGCGGGTCCAGCAGGGGACGGCCGCTGCCGGCAGCCGGGGGGCTGGGGGACGGGCCAGGGTCCCGCCGCCGCCGAGAGCGCCCCGGGAGAGGGGACCGTCCTATAGCCCCTTGCTCCTCTTCGCGGCAGCGGCTTCCTCTGCCATCGCCAAACCGGGGAAACCCCGCAACCTCCCGTCTCTCTCGCCACCCCCACTTCCAGAGGGTAACTCCGGAGCAGCCCTCCGAGGCGGCTGTAAAATCTGTGCACGAAGCGGCTTCCGCGACAGCGGCCGGGATGCCGGCGCGCAGGGGTGAACGATGCCCCGGGAAGCCCGGCCTCGCAGCTCCCGACGGTCCCCACACACCGTGGACATCGCTACCCTGACCCACCACGCTCAGAGGGAGCCCGTCCCGGGGAAGCAAACAAACAAGCAAACATCTTAAAACAAACAAGCAAGCAAACAAACCCCCTAAAAATCCTTCCGAGGGTTAAAATCGCACTCTCTTTCCCAAGGCATCCCGTAGCCTGTCGTTTGCCGCCGGGGTACGTACCCTGCCGAGCCCCGCGCCAAGGTGGGATGCAGTTGTGCTCCGCTCACCATCGCAAGCTCCCAGATCTCCCCCCCTCCCGCCTCCCCTTTCCCCTCCCCTTCTCCTTTTCCCTTTTTCCCTTTGGTGAGGCCCCAGACGGCCATCCTCCAGACGATACCCCTCCCACCTTCTGCCTCTTCACCGCTGTCCCCTACACGTACCTGGTGGTAGGGGCTGTAGGCTGCTGCGAAGTAGGGCTGGGGAGGACCGTAGACTTGGTACATAACATCCAAACAGCTCATGGCTGGCCGCGGCCGAGAAGTACTTTTTTTCTCAACTCGTGTTCTGCAAAGTGGACTAATGCTTCGCTGGAGGGAGGTTCCTGGGGGTTAAGAGGCACCACGCACTGGTGGGAGGAGTGAGGGGGAACGAGGCCGCACTGGGCTGTGCTGGCACCCCCTCCCTGCCTTCTTTCCCTGCCCTCCGCCCTTCCTATAGCGCGGCTCCCTCCCGCAAATACGCCGGGACTGGAGGGGCTCCCCGGCAGCCGGGGGAATTTCAGTCTCGGACCTGGCGGGTGGCAGAGATGGAGGGAGCAGGGAGACCCCCCCCCCTTCCGCAGCCAGGACTGCTAGGGAGCAGCGGGGCGGGAGGCGCGGAGGGAGCTCCGGCCACCCAGGGACCGGCAGGCGGCTGCGGGGTGCGGGGGGAACTGGGGATCGGCGGGAGATGCGGGCTTACCTAGCGAGTGTACCCATCTCCCGCTGCTTTTTATTTTATTTCATTTATTTCATTACATTCCACGTGCCTCCTCTGCCGGGTGCTGCCCCGCTGCCCCTGGGGAAGATGCCCCGGCCGAACCCCACCTCGTCGGCCCCGGCTCCTGGCCGGGGCGAAGTGGAGCTCCGGGAAAGTCAGGGATATGGGTGACCCCCTCCAAATCCCACCAAGTCCGGCGTCTGCCGGAAAATGCCATCACCAAAGCCACAGGAGTTGAGAGGTCTGATAAACCGAAGGAGGAAAAACCAGTTGCTCCCGAGGAGGAATCTCCCCAGAAACTTTTGAATCACTACAAATCCCGGGAACGGCGATGCTTTTGCATTTAATAGAAACTAAAACTACACCGAGGGCAAAGTCACGTCAAAACGACAAATTATCGTGAAGGTAAACTGGATTTACTCCCTGGCTTTCTGCTGAGTACGACACGCAAAGCTGTAAATAGGTGAATTTATCTTCACTGCTCATTTTAAAGGAGTTGCATAGGAGGCAGATTATTTTTTAACAGAGATGTAAGTTCTCATTTCAATATAAACTCTTTGAAATGTACAGCTTCGTGGTATGGGTCACAACTAATGTGAGAAGAGACCCATTTTGTTTTGTTTTAAGCACCTTTAATAAAGCAGAAAAAATACAGAAAAAACGAGAGAAAGAATATTACTCAGTTTTCAAATGCTGATTGGTTACAATAGTATTGGGAAAAATCTGAAAAGGATAAACACTTTGAATTTTGAAGATCTGGAAATATTTAAACTAATTTTAGCAGAAAAACATCATATTTAAAGCTATTTTGTTTTCTCCAAAACACAATTTTTATATTCCAAGTGCTAGAAATTGTTTTGAATACCTGTCATTCACCAAAATTGTATTTCAGTGCCTGATGAGCATGTTTCAATGTTTTGTGCACCAGGTGCAAGGTTTAAAATTCACATTGAAGCAAACTTTTTTCTCCCTATTCTAGTTTGGGAAATCTGTTTTTTGTACTGCAATGTAGCCTGAAACACTGTGGCTGTGGCTTCTGCCTCAGCATTGCTCCCCATCAGAGCCAATTTCGTGTTGGTGGTCAAGAAAATGAGGGGATGACCTCTGGGTATTAGGCTTTAAAATAAGAAATGTATCTTATACTGTATAATTTTATTTCTCCTGAACAGTAAGCAAATAGTCACAGTAGTGGGAAGGACTCACTCAGTGGCTGGTGTCCAAATTAATGCAGTCAGCTAAAGAACAGCCCTTCACTCCTTACAGTGAGAGACTGAGGGATCTTACTTGGGACAACAGGATCTCACTTCTCCTGTGTGTCCCTGCTTATGAGGGGTAGGGAGCTTTCCCAGCACACACAGATCTGTGCCTATTTCAAAGGTATTAGCATGCTGGGCAAGGTACCAAAAAAACCCCCGTTTCTCAGAGGGTTTAGTCCGATGAACACCTGCTCCAAAGACACAGCATGCCTTCCTGCTCTTCGGCCCAGGCTCTGTGCCATAGCAAAGGTAGGACCTGACACTTGCCAGGGCTGAGCATTCACTTCTTGTGTAGAAAAACCCAAGGTGTAACAGCAACATGTGTGACTCGGTGCTGCAATATGGCAGATGGTCTGGCTTGTGTACCCTGGAGAATCTCTCCTTGAGGGCTGAATTTAGGGGTTTCACCTCACATTCAAGTATATGTTAGGGGAATTGGGTCTGATGTGGCTTGGTATGAATTCAGTCTCTTTTATAGACAGTTATTCAACCGTAAAACTGTGCAGTGTAAGACATGAGTAAACTTCAGTATCTTAATGCTGAGCAATACAAACATTCATGCAAAAATGCTGGCATTATTTTGCCTCTTTGGTGCATCTGCGAAATTAGTGCTGGTATAGGAAATTATCCTAGAAACCAAGGATCAGAAACTGTATTCACTAATGATCTCACAGTGTATTCACAATTATATAAAAATAGTTTTCCTTGGTCTTAACTAAAGAATTTTAGGTAGTTTGAGTAACATAAGACTTGGAAAGAAACAGCTGAATTACCTCAGAGAGAAAATTATGACAGCAGTAAAGGAAAGCACAGTTTTGAGAAGGACATGGGTTAAGAACGGGCTGTGTAGCATTACAGCACTGGGCCCACTCCTAAGCCATACACTGGTAAGTATTTCACAGCAGTAATATGAAAAGAAAATCTTGTTAGGAATAAAGAATGACCGTTTCTGATAAACAGCGAGATGCAGAAAGTTACAACTTGCCTCAGAAAACATTCGTCTAAAGCAAGTCAGTGTTACCTTCTAACTAATCTGGAACTTTTTGCAAAACAAGAATTGGGTACTACTGCGAACGGCTCACCAGACAAGCAAACAAATCATCAAACAAAACATCAGCATTCAGAAAGACTGGGACAAAAACGTGGTAGCACTGACCACATTTGTTGCTCCCCTTCACTGGAAATCCTACATCCAGTGCTAGCCTGCCAGCCCCTGGTGTGTGAGCACTGAGGTTTGAGCACTGAGTATTGCGTACTATTAAAGGACTAAGTATTTCTCATCCACCAGAAGGGACCTTTCTGGTTTTTCAGTTGTACCACATATACTTTTCTTGCTGTTCATACTATACTTCTTTAGAAGCTCAGGGAGACTTTCACTGTTTCCAGTAAGGCATGCTTTTCAAAATAGATACCATGAGGTGGGTGGAGAATCCAGTCCTCACTGCAGCCGTTTGCCACTCTGCTTAGCAGCCTTTAGTGTTTCTCACTTCCAGCTTGAGTTGGGGTGGCTTCAGCTTCCAGCTGTTGGTTCATGTAATGCCTTACTTCACTTACCTAAACAGTCCTTTTTTATGTAATATTTTCTCTAACAAAATTTATTTTATTCCACATAATAATTTTTTTCCTGCCAAAATAGATGGAGCTCCTTAACTTTCTACTGCAATTCCTCTAATAGTTTTTGTACCATTTATTTGCAACCTATGCAATTTTTCAACATTGTTTTAAAAACACTGAGGCGAGAATTTGTTACTATTCTTACATTTCTCTTGCTGAAGGTATACACAGAGTAAAATACCTTCTTAGCAATTGATGCTTATGGCTGTTGGGTTTTTTTGCCATAACACAATTTTAAAGATATCACATTGATGTGCTTTCCCACTGTGATGACCACAGTATTTTCAGTTTTGATACTACAAGCATATAAAAACATGGACTGCTTGGTGGTGAGGAGCTGATGGAACTGGGAAATTTCTGGAACCTCTTCTAAACTCTTACATATCTGATATTGCAAATAACTAGGCTGAAAGATGTGATGGTCCCATGTGAGCCTATGACACCTGCTCACGATGCCTTGGACAGCCATCCTTTCTAAGACCTTTTCCATCGCTTGTTTTCCTTGGTTGCAGATGTGCAACTCTTCAAACAGCTCCATTCATGTGCTGTTTGTTCTCGAGAATGCCAAGAGACTCAGCAATGGAATCAGGTATTGCCAAATGTCCCAATTATCACTTTACTCACCAGTCTTCTTGTTACTATGCTATCTGCTAAATTAATTGGTGTGATTTCATATCAGCTTTCAAGTTAGTGATGAGCATCTTGCACAGTCCACAAACTGACTAATACGAATGTTCCTATACAGTGTCAATGCATTATACTCCTGTGTGGCAGTAGTCATATTTCTAAATACTAAAGACTGTGTGTTGACTCATTTGTTGCAATTCTTGTCTACTCGCTGTGTGTATCACTTATATTGTGCAGTGCCTCCTCTATGAGATGATAAATTAAATTTCACTAGTCTTCCTATTCCCACTCTCCTCTTTACTCTCAAATCTCTAATGCCTCAATTTGCCTGCAGGACTTAGCACATACTTGACTTCTAGCTGAATGCACTACTTGTGGGTTTACACGGGTCAAATTTGGCTGAAATGAATTAGGACAGATAATGTTGTTCCTCTTTCTTATCTTGTCAGTCTTTGTGCTCCACATCCCTAAAAGCTTTTTGTTTTTTTAGGGCTTGGCAACTGTTACCATGGTGTTCTCAGGGATGTTTTTGAGGTCCAGCCTCCAGGTCTGTATTAATACAGAAGACTTTAGGCTCAAGAGCTGCTGGCTTGGTAGTTTTTGTGGGTACCGAATTAACTGACATTAAAGATAAAAATAGGTATTATAAATATAGTAAAACATGAAGTAAAAATCAGGGGACACATGTCACTGACTTCATTGTCTCCTTCACTGTCTTGAAGAACCTGGTTTTAGTTTGGTTTTTCAACCTCAGAGAACTTGTATAATTAATTTTGATCTTACTTTGAAGGTGTGATTTTCTTTTCCCCCTTTTCCTTTTTTCCCCTACTCCTCAAAGAATTAACTGTTATCTGCTAATTGATCACACGTATGGATCCTATTTAGTGTGCGTTTGTACACGTGACAGCACGTCTGCTCCAGTGACATGCTCTGCAGCAGCTGGAATGTACGTGGTGATTTTTACTCCATGATGTATTTCCAGGGGAGCTGCAGCCCAGCTCAGGGTGCAGCATCTGGCACGTGTCACTCACTCGTCCTGCCCAACCCTGACGGGCCAGAGGCATCACCTGTCTCTCCTCTACTGATGGTGGCAGATGAAGAGATCCTTATGCAGGGCTGGAAGGGAAATCCAGAGCTGTCATGAGGGAATACATTCACACGCATGAGAACACACTGAATGCATTGAATTTAGGGCTTGATTTTGAAATAGGAATGTTTGCGGAAGTTTTTTCCCAAGTCGGCATAGGAACAGAGTCAGTTTTGCCCACAGAGGCAGAGGCATCAGCTTTTCTGATGCAGGTATTTTGGCACATTCAGATCTGAGCTGAGTCACTGTGCACCTCTTTCCCCCTCTCAGCAGTGAGCCATCAGAAAGGTGAATCTGGCTTGTTCTGAGATTCATTCACCAAGATACATATTTTTTGTATTTGTATATAATATCTACAATATATATTTTTTTCTGTGCTCAGGGAAGAAAGATAATTTCAGTGAAAATTTTCCCTAACAACCACCTCCATGAACTCTTTAGGTGGTTTTATGCTTTATTTTAAGTTTTTTTAATTGCTATCATGTGGAAGTAGAAAAAGGCTGTGTCACTCTTTTGAAGTTTCTCAAGCACCAGCCCTATTAATACAGGCACTAAACTCCTGATGTAATTCCTCTGCAATATCCGGTATCAGTGATTTTGATTGCACAGTAATACCTCTGCCTGTTTTGTTTTGAAAAAGAAAGTGGTGTTATATGAAGGCTTTAATTCCTGTAAATGCTTTCGTTTTGGAAGCATCTTTCTTTCCACTCTTTTAGATAATATTTCAGACAGAGGGAGGTAGGTGGCAGAGGAAGACTGCAGCTCGAGAGAGTAAGTGGCTCAATGCAAGGAAACAAAAAAAAAATCAGGTTTTCGGTAGAGCATAAACAGGTAAGGTATGAGTTTTTAAATGTCTGTACAGACTTTAGTATACTGCCAATAATGTGAAGCTGGGATGAGGAAAAGAAAGGCTCTCATTTGCTTCCATAATTAAGTCTTCCTCAACTTTAATTGCTCAGAGAGGGCAACATTATATCGTACTGGAGGGGCTCATAACGTCACTTCTGTTTTATTCAGTGGGTATTTGGCTAAGCTTTGAGACAATGCCACTAGAAATTGGTAACAGAGTATATTTTAAACAACAAAATTGCAAAATAAAATAAAAAGAAAATTCATAGCAAAATACTGGAGGTGGAGCCATGCTACAAGGAATTGTGTTTTCATTGCCTGGAATTGCCCCAAATAATGTAGCTCCTGGGTTAAGTGTAAATAGGGGTGATTTCAGGGCCTGGAAAATATCCTGCCTTTGTGAAACTGAACAGAGTCTACACTTACTTTTTTGTTTTTATGGTTATATGGTTATATTTAATAGAGAACTTAGTCCTCACAGCTGCAAAATCCAACTCCATCTTCAGAAATAAAGTTGGAAAAACAAAGAAGAAGGAGAGAGGAAGACAATAAGAAAAGAATAAAGGAATGTACTGACACTACAGGTATGCACTGTGTGAGGGAGAGGGGGACAAAAAAAATGTCATTTGATTTTCAAAATATCTGTATATTGCAGTCCACTGAAAAACTATGTATACATAGTCATATTGTAGCCCAGATGGGAACTCTGACTTAGATTCATATTGGTATCTGTGTAGATTTACTTCTTTTAGTATGGAAAGATAAGAAATTAATATGCAGATGATTTATTTGTAATAAATAACAGTGCTCCAGACTCTATTGAGGATATGTAGTTTGTGCCCATGCCCTTGCTTGTACACAAAATTATTAGAATAAGGATGAATGAAACTAAATCCTATGCAACAAGCACACCCTCAGAGGCAAATAATAACATTCACATCAGGGCTCATGTGCAGAGATCTTCATGCAGGATGGTTGTACTTTTTAAGGAAGAATCTCTTCTCATGCTGAGGTGGGCACTTCCCTGAACTGCGAAGAGTTTTACACGCACATATGAATCAGTCAGTGAGCTGGCACAGGAGGTAAGAGCCTCCTGCGAGGCTCTCAGAGAAAGTAAGCCATTCTCATACCTCTGCTGAAGAAGGCTTGTGAGTGTTAAAGAACTCCTCATCTACTGAGTTAAATTGATGGAGATGCTATTCTAACAAAGCAAGCTTTTGAAATGCAGGTCCAGGTTTTATACTGAGGTAAAAGAACACAGTTTTCATTTCAGAAAGATAACCCAATTGAGGAAAATGTTAAAAATTACCTTTCAGCTTTTGTTGAGGTTCTGTTTATAGCTGGTAAGAGCCAAGCGCATAGGTCGGCACATACTTGGAGTTGCTGCATCACAAGAAATAAATAGACAGGACTTCATTTAGGCTCAGAACTTGGCATAATTTTTGAATGACATTTTTCAGAAAGTGATACAGACAATTCTCTAGTCAGATGGGAGGATGGTTTATTGTAAAGGAGAATATGAAAGCTGAAGAGCTGGCCAAATGCAGAGTGTGATAGGAAAGCAGCTCAAAGCTATTTCTGTTGAAATAATACAACTGCTGCATTAAATAAAGTGTCTTGCCTAACACTAAGGCACCAATTTCTGTTATACTGTGTACTGCTGATCACAGGGACAATTTTGTCAGTTTGTGTGTCTCTTGTCCTGATTTGCTCCTTTACTTCCAGCCTGGGAATAGGCTGCGACCTGGCTTTACTGGTTTTGCTGTACCTGGATGCCACTGCCTTCGAGAGCCCTGGTGCACTTTCCCGGTGTAGGCAGATAGTTGCTTGCCAGGCAGCTAAAGCAGGGGCTGAGGGTGATTTCCAGGGAGATCAGAAACACTCAAGAAAAAGCTGTTGGGGAAAGCCTGACATCAGCTCCATGCTCCAGAGAAAGATCAGGATACTCAGGAACGCCTTAGAGCTCTTTTCTCTCCCACATGCTGTGTGCTTTGTCCCAGCCTCCTGCACGACCAAGGACAGAAGCTTGTCTTTCAGTGTGTCGCTCCAGCCGGCACGTGCCAAACCATATTTCAGTCTCTCGCCTTCCAACACCAAGCAAACTCCACAGTCCTCACATTCCTGCCGCATGGGACACTCCGCTCCTGCCTCTTCCCATGTGGGCACAGCTTGCTGCCATGCTCCAGGGGAAACCACACACTGATTATTGGGTGCTGTGCTTTTTCCCAGGTGAGTGTGTTCTCCTGGGGGAGGACAACTTTTATCATCCAGCGAAACGCACCGGGTGCCACGCTCCAATGTCCTGCAAGTGCAGTTACAGTGTTTGAAACCAGTGTCATATGATGTCATATAACCTATTTGCTCCTATATTCTCTCTTGCCCTGTGTTCTGCATGTGCAGAATTACGGCTACACTGCTTCTTTTCTGCTTGCAGACAGGTTGGGGGGTGTGTCCTGCTCTTCACTGGAGTTTCAGAAGTTGGTTGCCAGTTCTCTCTCATGCTACTTTTGTGCATTGCCCTGGCACAGTGTCAAAAGTCAGTTGCCCCATAGAAATAGGGTCCATCAGTTAAGTATTCTCCAGTTTGCCCTGCTCAGGGATCCTTCCACTTGGATCCTAAAAGCAGCTGCCTTGTGGCACCCTTCTGTATGCTTCTTTTATGTGAGAAAAGCAAGATGACTCCTACTCCATGAATCGTATGTGTTAATCTCTTAAATCAGTAATGCTGCCTCACAGCTTTTGCATAGATGAGAGAAAGCTGGCACAAGGGTAAAAGGAATTTTCCAAAGGGTATCCAGGGTGTCCTGACACTGCATGTTTTTATGCAAGTAGTTATATGTGATTTAGCTAGAACTATGTTTTCTTCTGCATCTGAGAGCACATGCTAATGTAGTGATTTCCCACATACATGAAACACTAAGCAGAAAAAATTACTCTACCATCCTCACTGACTTAGTAAAAAGGCAATTATCTCTAGGCCAAAACATTTCTTTCTTCAACTATGTTCTTCTATACTCACCACTTGTCCTAAAATGCAAATAGGTTACAAGTATCTTTATCAACACAAAGAGTCAATACTTTCGCTTTTAAGAAAGAATAAAAAACATTTAAAGTATCTATGAAAATATGACCAAAATACATACAGTGTCTTTCACACTGAAGAGTTCAAAATGTTTTGGAAGTTGTAGTTTACGTGTCTGCTAGACTATTCCTACCAAGATTTTTTATCCATTTAATATCTACCCACCTGCCTATTAGCCTATTATACAAATTTCTCACAGTTATCAAGTACCTAAGCAGAGAAAATTTGAGAGCAATATCATGGAAAGAGAAGGCTGAGCAACTAATATCTATAAGCCAAACCTTCAGATCAAAGAGATATGATGAGGGAACTTCTAAACCAAGGACTTTGTCTTTTGGGGGGGTTGGGTAGCCTGAAAGCTAATATGCAGCAGTTTCATGGACAAAATTCACCTCCAGTCTCCTTGAGGGACTCATAGTGTTTCCAGGTTGCTGTTGTCTTTTGTAGAAACATTTGATCAAAACCTAAAACATTAATTTCCCACAGTCCTACTGGGCTAATACTTTTCTCTTGTTTTTAAAGATTCATGTTCAAGAAGGACTGGAAATCTACCTGTATTGGGAACTTTTGGAACACCGTTAAAAATCCCTATCACATGTTAAGTACTGTAAGCTCTACAACTGATTGCCATTTAGTTCTGTTGTACTTGATAGTTTTGACATGGTTTTCCCCGATGCCGTTGCTTTCTAGTGATGATCCCTCTGTCATAGGAGGGACCTTTCAGCTTATGCCTCCCTTCTCTGGCAGAGTCTTCCTTTCCACCCTTTTTGCTGGAGCCAGCTGGAGACCCCAGTGTGGTTCCTTCAGTTTCTGTGGTGAGACTTCACTCTGTGTGTGCCTTCAGCAGGTGTCCACTTCTGCAGGCCCAGTTTTGATTTGGACATTTTCCTAGGAAGCTGAACCCTCATCTCAGCCCTGCATGAGCAGCATTCCTGGTGTGGACAGCCAGCTGGCTGTTACAACCTTTTTTCACACCATGCTATGTAAAATTACACAGGGCAGGTCTTGTTGATGTGTGAAAAATGCTTCTAACAGCCTGCTCCCATGTGCACTGAGGTTTCCAGCTTCACAGACTCTCTGACCCCCAGTGAGCAAAAGTGGTGGAAACAAGGAAATGGTTTGCTGTAGGCAGGGAAGGGAGAAGAAAATGAGTGCAGGAATAGCTTTGGTTTTCAGAAGAACAGAAGTTTCCAGAAGTATGCTGATTGAGGGTTGGCACATTGGGCCGGCGTCAAGTGCAGTAAGAATGAGCCCGAAGAAACACTTCCTATCTATACAGCTCCTTTAAAAGACTGTTTTACTGATTAATTTACATGTGTTGACTACGTTCCACTGATCAGCTTACATACAATACATGTACATTTGGCTTTTCTGGGTAAATGGGGCTTGTGACTGCTCAGAATGGCACGCCACTGGTGTATCAGTCACATGGGATGCCATGCCCAATAAACATATTCTGACATGCTCTCACAAATGGACAGTTCATTGTGAAGGAGGCAGTAAAAGTGGTTAAAAAGTGCATGCTTGTTAGCGTGTGCAAATATACATGCACACACATAAACATGATAGATGGATGGACAGATAGATAAATAGATAGACATACACACAAATATTCTTTTTCTTTCTCTGACAATCATAATGAAAGTCTGAAGATGAATGTAGAATTACGTGGTTCGGACGGTCGGGACAAACGATGAGAGATCTCTGGAGTCAAAAGTTGTCTTGAAGCAAGCGATTTATTGCTAGGGCGTGGGTGAAGAGGCCCTGCAGAGAGCTGCTAGCCGCAGCTCTGGGCAGGGCCGAGGTAGAGAGCTGATAAGAAGAGGAGCAGGCGAAGAGGTGCCGGTAGAGAAGAGAAGACAAAGAGCGAGAGCGAGGACCGGAACTTCGCGATCCTTTTATCTCTCTTTCTACTGAATATTCTAGTCTACTTGACCAATGTAGTACAAGATACAGAGTCCTATAGCATTTACATACAGCCTATGAGAATCCTTACATTACCATACTGTCTTGTATTTCAAACTCTAAAAACTGCTTTCTGGATCCCCTGCCAGGTTGGCAGGGTCTGCTCTGACCCTTGGACCCGTCTGCAAGCAGAGGGTATTGTTCAATCAAGAAGGGGGCTACCTTCAGCAGCCATACCATTGTTTTCCAGTTGTTTAGTAACTGGGGTTTGGCATTTCAGATATCGAACTCTGCCCTTAATTCTATTTCACTTACAGGTTTCACATTCTCCAAACTTAGACAATCATATTCACAAGGCTTTCCTTTTTCATCCTCCCCAACAATGAAGATTTTCAGAAATCAAGAAATTATTCACTAAAAACTGGGAAAGAGATGCTTTTCTTAAAAAACTCTAAAACGTAACATTCAGTTCAAGAACTGCCTCAGCATGAAGAGTGTGGCCAGGCCAGTAGCTGATGCTTCTCTGAAACTAGAAGATGCCAGAAGCAGGCCTTTCTTTCTGTCCTAGGGGTCATGGAAAGTAATTGTTCCCAGAAAGTCCCTGCAAGGAAACACTTCCAATCCCCTCAGACTGCAGCTGCTCCTGCACCACTTACAATCGGATGATTGGAGACATTGGCCAAAACCTGTGTGGAAAAACCCCAAAGCACTGCTCATGTTCATGTGGCAATGTCTTGGGAAGTGTAATGATGGCACATCTTTGGAGGAAACCTAGTCACTGTCTGCTTTCTACAAATCAAATCAGATATCCTTGCCATGAAGAGTTTGCTCCCAAAATCTAATTTTTTGTTATTACAAAATCCAAGACAACTGGGACTGGGAATATTTGCATCTGTCCATCAGTATCCTGGATTTTAAAATGTCATTAATCTGTCTTGATAAATTTTTGTTTCTTTTTCCTTAGTTTTTGCTTACCTCTAGAGCAGGTTGGAATGCTCCAGTTTTCCAGTTTTTTTCCTGGGCCAAATTTTTGAACAAGTAGGAAAATACTGAGCAAATATGGAAATATTGTGGAAAAAATATTCCATTCTCATTTCACTTCTGGAGAACTCTTTCACTGGTCAGCCTCACCTAGAAGATTACATCTGTTAGTGTGTGAAATTCTTGGAAATAAACTCTCAGTGCATATGGCACAACCTTAATCAAAAAATGAACTGTTAATTGAGACAGGCACAGGGCTTGGTTAGGAAAGAAATGGGATTCATCGAGAAAGGGATAATTTAGAATTAATGCAGTAGAAGGTACCTGGCCATAAAACCAGTGTTTAGCCACTTCTCCTTTCTACACTCTTCTGAACCTGCCTATTTGCCTCTGGTGTGGTGCAGTATGAACTGATCTCTTGATGCAAAACAGAGTGGCTGGGCAGCTGGTCATGGCATGGGACAGGGAACTGTTCCTCTGGCTAAGGTTGTTGGAGAGAATATGCTTAGATTACAACCTCTCATGGTTTTTTGTAGCTCTCTTGATTTGATCTCAACTGCTTCTCGTGTTGGGGAAAACACCAGATCCAAAGAAGAATTATGTTTTTGCAAACCTCCCAGGCCCAATGGAGAGTTCGATAGGGTAAAAGATCTATTCCAGTCATCTAGCATGGCATCTCCAAATACTTGCGTGTCAGCTGGGAGCTGTGGAACATGATCCTGTTAGAGTTGGGTATGCAGTGGATACAGACCTGTCAAGGATTGATAGGGAGTACACGGTATGGGCCATAATCAGGCCTTGCTACAGGCTTTTAAAAAATTATGATGCAAGGATTTCTGTTTTATTACTAGTTTGGAGGTGTTGTGAATAAAAATGTTTTGACTCTTTGCTCTGCTTTTGCCATTGGGGAAAAATCTGGAGCAAAGAGTAAAGAGTTAATCTCGATTTAATTTAATTCTAGATACCATCCAATTTTATGAAGTCCTGGTCCTAGAAGCCTGAATGCAGACATGATTTGAAAAGCAATCCCGTAGCCCTGGATTTACCCACAGTGAGCAGAGTCTCATCCACTGACTCCCCAAAGGCTATTTTAGAAAGAAATGCTTGAAGCAAGATATAGAAATGGGGATCTCTGTAAAATGTACTCTTAAAGACAGTCTTGTATACATTGGTTTCATGTTATATAATGGCATGTCAGACACGGTCTGTCCCAATCTGAGGACTGAGCCCTTTTCACTCAGCACACACAGTCTCGGGCTGGTAACAACTCCATGCTTTGCATGGATGGCATATTTTGGAGGACAGTGAGAGGCTGGACTCAGAGCTAATATAGAGAAAATAAGAAAGACGTAACATGCAAAGGAGTATTTCATGCACATCCAAATTATGCCTCTAAAAAATATTCTTGTGAGAAAAATAGCACAGTGCAGGGGGAAAGGAGAGTGCAGTGTGGTGAGGTGGACAAAAAGCCTGGCTGAACAGCAGTTACTATGCTGTAAAAAATGGACATGGCAAATGTACTGCATTTGCTAAAGGCTCCATGAAACTCCAGGGAAAACTGAGCATTCACAGAGTGGCTCCGCCAACAGCAAGAAAGTTTCATTATTATTAGTCATATGCTGAGGATGTCAAGGAATTTTAAGGCCGCACTCTTTGCATTTTTAGAGGTTATTAATGAAATAGCATAGCAAGGTGAATTACATTAAAATATTTTTCTAACCATTCCAGAAATCTTGGTCCAAGTTGGCATAGGGGGCTGGCAAGTGGTGAACTTTTGACCGAAGCTCAGATTGCTGGGAGACACATCCTCCTTGTTAGTTTCGGGTGACAGTTCACTGTACTAGAGGGATCCACTTGTGTGTAAAGAGGCGAGTGGGGGAGGAAGATTTAGCACTGCATTTTCACAGTGGCAAGAAATTCCATCCAGCTCAAATGTGTTTTGGCCCACTGCCCGGCTCCTTGTCAGACACATGACCATCACTCGGCTTCCTATTTCTGGCCCAGGGTAAGCAAGCCCCACTAGTGGTTAAAATTAGGCAACTGACCTGTGACAACACATGTTGACTCTCCAGCAGAGGGTAGACATATTTAAAAATCAGAAAAGAGCTAGAGACACCAAGCTTTAATGTCAGCGCCATGTGTAATTCTTCAGTTTGGGCTACTATAATTCAGATAGCAGCTGATCTACTTCATGGCGAAGACTTAGCAGGATTTTCTGGCTTCCTTCTGACCAAAGACTTCCTATAATGATAGCTAAAGAGATGATTGTGCCATTATTTTTTTCATGGTAGAAATCCATAGCCCCGGCTCCTCACCCTGTCGAGATGTAGTTGTATGATGGAAAATTTCTGAGAATAACAAACCAGGACATCTGATTTACACAGAGCTATATTTTTGTTGGGAAAGTTTATTTCCAACTGAAACAACAACAGACTAGCTGGTTAACAAGTAGGCATTTTCCATTTGTCAAAAACAAGTCAGTCGAAATGTTGGTGCACATTTGGATGACTTTCTTGAATGCAGTGCTCTGAAAGCCACTGTACTTGTTTCTGCTCTTACCACACCTACCTTCATCTGCTTGGCCAATGACATTGGTCATGGCAGCCTATCTGCCAAGATCTCATACAGTTCTCTGGGCTTTATTGTACTTCCCTAGAGCCTGAGATACCCTCCTTGAATCCATTAATGAAGACCATTGGCTGTCCTTGAAATCCTTCCTAAGCCTTTTCTACATATTGAGGTATACCCAAGAAATCAGCTAGGGAGTGTTAAGCTGGGTGAGCAGGCTATGGCAGTGGTTGATGTTTTAATAATTGTAGAAAGCTTAAGAAATGAACATTCATTTTCATCTGGGCACTGTAGCCTTCCTCATCACCCTTGACATCTGTGTTGCTCAATAACAGTGCTGAACCAAGGAGTCTCATGGTGATGTCCTGCAAACTGATCCCTTCTGTTGTGTAATGGGCCCTTGCGTTGCACACCTACTCAATCAAGTCACCCTTTTAAGTCTTTTAATAGGTCAGTTTAACACATTCTCCCTCCCCT
>VZRV01002352.1:47598-119834 GCA_013398115.1 Falcunculus frontatus | reverse complement strand
TCCTCTCCTCTCCTCTCCTCTCCTCTCCTCTCCTCTCCCTGGGATATGCTGCTTAAGCAGAAATTTCCAAGAGATCTTCACTTACAGCACAAAGCAAGATACTTGAAATTAATAAGAAATACACTTATTAAACAACAGAGCAGTAACAAAATATACTTTTGCAAGTGTTTGTTGCTATTAACAGTCTAGTATTTTAAAATATTCCAGTCTAATGAAAGCTTTGAAGCCACAGGAAATGTATCTGATATTCATGGGCTGCTTACTTTTTGCGGGTATAAGTGATGTTGCAGGGGCAGAGAAACTCCAGGTGCCAGCTCAGGTGTGACAATGTGTGCTACCCTCTGGATGGGAGGATGCCGAGGCAGATCCATGTCAGACACCTCAGGACGGTGTTCCTAGCCCTGTCTTGGGCTCAGGGCACAGTGAGGTGCAGCTGGCTCCAGGTCTGCACCCAGCATGATTCTCATGCTAACTAAGCCCAGGCAGAGCCAGATGGAAGGACCCGGGGACTAAAGAACTAGCCACAACCCTAAGGAAGTAATTTAGACTTTTTTATTATCCGGGATATTCCTGCCTTCTGCTACTTGGCACAATGGAGAAGTGGCTGTGACTGTTGGCACCTAAATTCACTTATTACTGTGTAAAAAGTGATGTGTGGATCTTTTAACACCTTGCCACTGTAGTCAGGTTCATCAATATGGTCCAGGCAGAAAATGGCTTGTTGGTTGGTTACTATTCGGACAGAAATTAATTAAAAAAAAATTAGACCTTCAGGTTTGGTGGAACAACCTCCTCCCTTTTCTTTCTCTTTTCAGTGGTCTTCACTCTCAGTTAGCAGGGTCTCACCTGGCTTTTCTGCTCTGCTCCATCATCTTCTGTCTGACCCATGACATGCCAGCAAATTCTTACGCTTGCAGGGTGCCAACAGCTGTCACTCAGGAGAGAAGATCAAGAAAATTCCAGGCAAGGCAAAAGTGACCTGTCCAGTTGGCAAGGAGACTATGACCAAGTGGAGCAGGGTTAGAGGACTGCCAGAGTTGGACCTGGTTCGTAATTATACTTACATCCTCATTAGTGAGATGTTAAGTCTTAAGATTTAAATCTTTTGCTCAGTATGTTTCAGTCAAGTTGTATGAAATGTCTTAATAGCAGAATATAGAGTTTTAAAAAGTGTGTACAAATAGGTCAGGTTGTAAGGGACCACAGCGATCATCTGGTCCAACCTCCCTGCTCAAGCAGGGACATCCTAGAGCATGTGGCATGGGATTGTGTCCAGGTGATGCTTGAGTATGTCCGATGTCCAACCTCTCTGGGCAACTTGTTCCAATGCACAGTCACCTGCACAATAAAGAAGTTCTTCCTCATATTCAGGTGGAACTTCCCGTGCATCAGTTTCTGCCCATTGCCTCTTGCCTGCTGCTTGGCACCACTGAGCAGAGCCTGGGTCCATCCTCTTGGCACCCTCCTTCAGATACTGATGGGCATTGATGATGTCCCCTCTCAGTCATCTCTTCTCGAGACTCAACAGGCCCAATTCTCTTGGCCTTTGCTCATAAAAGGGATGTTCTAATCCCTTTTGTAGCTCTCTGCTGAACCAGCTCCAGGAACTCCATGTCTCTCTCGTACTAAGGAGTCCAGAACTTGACACAGCACTCCAGATGTGGTGTCACCAGGGCTGAGGTAGAGGGACAGGTTCACCTCCCTTGACCAGCCGGGAATGCTCTTCTTAATGTATCCAAGGATCCCACTGGCCTTCTTGGCCCCAAGGACACACCGCTGGTTCATGAACACTGGGACCCACAGGTCCTTCTCCTCAGAGCTGCTTTCTAGCATGGGTCAGCCCCAGCCTGTACTGGAGCATGGGGGTTTTTTCCCTAAGTGCAGGACCCTACATTTGCCTTTCTTGAGTTTCAGACAGTTCGTTGCTGCCCATCTCTCCAACCTGTTAAGGTCCTGATGAAGGGCTGCACAGCACCCTGGAATATCGTCCATTCCAGGTTTGTGTCTTCAGAGAACTTGCTGAGGAGCCAACTCCCCTTCATCCAAGTAATTGATGGGTAAGTTAAACAGTACTGGGCCCACTATCAACCCTTCGGGGACACCACCAGTGACAGGCTTCCAACCAGACCCTGTGTCACCAATTACGACCCTCTGGGATCTGCTGTTCAGCCAGTTCTCAATCCACCTCACTGTCCACTCATCCAGGCCATGCTTCATGAGTTTGCCCTTGAGGGTGTTGTGACAGACAAAGTCGAAAGCCTTGCTAAAGTTGAGGTAGACAACATCCACTCATCCATCCAGGTAGCTGCCACATGACAGAAGGCAATTGGGTTGGTCAAGCAGGATTTATCTTTAGTGAATCAATGCTGACTACTCCTGATCAACTTGTCATCCATATGGGTAGAGATGGCCTCTAAAATGAGGCGTTCCCTCATCTTTCCAGGCATTGAGGTGAGGCTGATGGGTCAGTAGTTCCCTGGGTCTTTCTCCTTGCCCTTTTTGAAGACTGGGATTACATTTTCTTTCTTCCAGTCCTCAAGCATCTCTCCTGAACTCGGTGACTCTTCAAAGATGATTGTGAATGGCCTGGCTATAGTCTGCCAGCTCTCTGAGCATGTGTGGATGCATCCCATCAGGTCCCATGGACTTGTGGATATAAAGTTTGCCTAGATGTTCTCTAAAGCAATCCTTCTTGCCCAAGGGAAAGTCTTCTATCCAATATTCCTTTCCTCTCCCAGGTCAGAGATGCCTGAGGGCTGGTCTTGTCAGTGAAGATTGACGCATAGAAGGTGTCAGTAACTGCTACTCAGAGTCATCTTTACCAGGGTCTCACGTTCATGTAGTAACGGGCCCACATTATCATTTGTTTCCTGACTAGGATTAATTCTTCCTTAAATACTATAGACTCTACATTACATGTTTGATTTGAGATGCTAAGTAATTTCAAACATAGAGGGTTTAATTGAGTAGGACAGCTTTGTACAGTTTTTTTAATCCATTCTTGTTGCTCTTTGGATCTCACTTTTCCCACTTTCTATTACCAGTTGCCCTGAGTAGTGTTGGCCCAGCTGCTGTTTCCTGCCACCTCTGAGTTGCTTCCTGGTTTCTTTTGTCCTTCCTATAGCAAGAGTTTAATGTAGACTGAGTCTGCTCAGTGAATTAAGCAGCACACTGATTGTGGCTTCCTTAAAGGTTTAAAAATGTCTACCAGTGTAGATGGCCAAACTGTCATTAAGGTGCTCTTATGCAGACGTGAAGAGCCTGGTAACACACAGCTATTCATCTCAGTCTCCACAGTAGTAACAAATGTCATCTATATACAGAAGCTACTCACATATCTCTTTTGGCTGACATTATTGACGCTTGTCTTTCTGGATACATATATTGACTAATTGCAACTGCTAGTGTTTTAAGAGTCAGATCAAATAATAAAGGTTGATGGTGGCCAACTGATACTCTAAACTCCCAGGGCCCTTTGAAATATGGGAAAATTATTTCCAAAGGTTTGATAGAACAATGTATTATACTTATCATGGAGGCAATGTTTTAAAAATATGCTTGTTCTCTACATTTGTTCCTGCAAACATGCCATTAACAGAACCCTTTCCTGAAAACAGCCCTTCCCTGCATCGCTCCTGACAAAAGGAGCTGGTGAAATGGACGAAAGAAAAGCAATTTTAATACAGCACCTGCAATCTGCTGTGAATTGTTATCATAGTTCAATCCTTGCTTAAATCTTGTGCAGAGTGGAGATTCCTTAATCAGTTCTTCACCTTGCTCACTTCTCTAGGAACTGTTCCCAAGAGGAGGCAAGTTTAGGTTGACCAGAGGAACAACTTCATGTTCAGAACTGTTGGTGAACATTTCAGGAACTTTTACTACTCTGTAGACCTGAAATGCTAATGTCATTTTTCTGGTTCTTGAACTCTTCCAAAAACAAATTCAGAGACGGGTAGCTAAACAGTATTTTTAAATGGATTAATAAAATCATAGAATCATAAAGGTTGGAAAAGACCTCTAAGATCGTTGAGTCAAATCAAATCGGGATCAGCTGCCTTCCCTTTTAGAACATTTCTTTTGGAAAATAAGCACCAATTGTATGGTGAGAGGTGTTGGTTATCCATGAGCTTACCATGGTAATGTAGGTTTTTTGGAGGAATATTAGAGCACTGCATCTTCAGTGCTAGAGAGCAGGTAAAGATGAATGAAGAAACAATACATTCCAAATTCTGGTGAGCAGGAAGGTGAGCCTAGAGGTAATCATGCCCTTGGCTGCATCTTGCCTTAGGGGCGACATGGTGTTTCACCACCCATTTTTTCCTTAGACTGCACTCACACACTACATTTTGCATCAACTTTGCCTTTTGATAAGTTTTCTTCTGTTACAATAGTAATGCAAGTCAATATTCTGACTACACTGATTTCCTATTCTGCAGTTTCAGTAACAGACTCCATGCTTTTTGAATCATAGAACTGAGTGGGTTGGGTTAGAAGGGTCTTAAAGATCAATGAGTTCCAACATTCCCAACTCCCCACCACAGGCAGGGGCACTTTGGGCTGTTTTCCCTGTTTATTGTTCATAAGGCCTAAATGGGCCTCAGATGGCATTGTAACCATCACATAATGCAAATCATGTCTCTTGCTCTAAATGTCCAGGCAATGCAGTCATCTTGTTCAACCTCGTGTAACTGCTTTTCAAGAGCGGCTGTAAGTTCTTACCCCTTTTGCTGACACAGGCAGAATTAATTAGCACTCACCCGACCTGGTGTAGAAGACACTTCCATTCACTTGATATTTAATAACTTGTTATCCAAGACCTTGCTTCTGTCCTCCTAGGCATCCTGTCTATTCTAAGCTTCCTCTGTTATTAATGGCATATGCATGTCATGTTCATATAGCCCTCATGTCTAACGCTTTCTCTGCCAGGCCCATGCAGCAGCCCCATTCCTCTCTCCCTGCTCTCAAATATTTGCTTACCTTGAATGTGTCTTCTGAGTCACCATGCATGACCTTATCTTCAGCTCTTGCTGCAACAGAACGTACCTGATGACATGTTGGGGAAGGCACTATGTTGAGCTACCCTTGTCTTTCTGTGTTCCCCAGACTAGAATGAGTACAAGGCAGTTGCTTGTCAGGTAGGCACAGAAATGGGTCCACTGTCACTGTGACATGACCGTCCTTGCCTCCACATCACTTTTGATCCACGGGATGGCATTCTGTGAAAGGCAGTCTTGGTCTCTGCTTATCAATACAGACATTTTGTTAGCAGAAAAGAGACATGGTGTGATCTAATTCTTTCTCCAATTAATCTGCAGCAGTAGCTCGTTAGTATTACTCTTAAATTTTGGAGTAGTAAACATGGAGAGGGTTTATCTATTTTTTAATCTCTGCCTTCTTTTCTCTGACCACAATGCTGGCAGCACTTGGGTTGTTCTTCCAGAGGGGTGAGTGGAGTAGGAAATAGGAGAAAACAGGAGACATGGCTGAGGGGGAGAGGCACTGTGTCTACTCTTGTTTCTGGAGCTCTTCTTGGTCCACTTTGGCTATACCTCCATGCAGCACTCTCCTTTCTAGCCTGCAGTCCAGGGAGCACATATTTTATTCCCAGCTGAACCTGTTTAAGTAGGGGGTCTCCATCTCCCTCTTCACAAGGGATTTGTCTTTTCCTAAAGTGGACAGTCTTAATCCTGAGCTTATCAACCACATATTGCCACTGAGGAATCACCACCAAAATTCATCTCTCATCTTCAGATTTGAGGGTCTTTCTGGAAAAATGTTCTTTCCTCATCTATCTGGTAAATTAAATGATTAAAATCACAAGTACTTTTTATTTGCCCTGCTCTTTCATTAGGCCTCGTGTAAGCTCTTTACAGCACCAAGGCTTGCTGCCAAGAGGAGGAACTGCAGTCCAATTTTGTGCAAATAAGTCTGGGCTTACTCTAACAACACCTTTGTTTTTCAAAAGTGCTCTCTAAGTTGGCAGATGCTATTTGGTTACCCTTCATCAAGCACCTGACTCAGGCTTGCAGCCTGGAAAAAGTAACCTCGTGTTAGGCCTTGTGGATTGCCTAAGAACCTGATATTCCTAAACTCCTTCTGCAACCATCTCATGAGATCTCATTAATATAATTATTATTATAATATAATTATTGCCACATAAAAAGGGAACACAGAATAAGAATTGAACACTGCCAAGGAGGCCATGCTTCTGAGAAGCGAAAGAGAAGCTAAGGAATGGCACAGTGTCTGTCCTCCCATGGAGATTACAGAGGACTCTTCCCTCCCATTCATCATGACATAACTTTCCTGCGGGGATTATAGCATTTGTTGACAAGGAAATGTAATAGTAGGAAATTATCTGATGCATTTTGATATGTCTAAGTGATATCTAGCAGGTGGAAACATGAACAATAGCCTCCACATACAAAACCAGAAGTCTCATGCTTGTCTTCTATTGACAATACTTTATTATTTATGTTCTGCAAGGACAACAAGTAGAAATGCCGTATCTAGGCCAGGGCTGAGAAAACCAAGCCATACAGCTGGACAACAGAAGGACAGAATACTTAACCAGTCAAAGAGGGGGAGCAGGGAAAGTTGTATGTTATGGAAAGTTTCAAGAAAAATGAGAAGGAAGAGGAACAGAGATCATGAGACATATCAGGAAAGGAAGGTAGATGTATCTGTTCCATCCTGGAAAAGACAAAGATGATGACCCTCACTGAATTTAGGGAGTGGATGCCTTCTTCATCAGTATAAGACATGAAGTTACACCTATATTCACAGTTCAAAGTTCCTTCATGAAGGACTGTGGCATGGCACCTCCCATACTCAGCAGGTCCACAACCAGGAGTGAATATTGGACAGCAGTTATGTTTTTATGCCCTTCTCAGCAATTGTTTTCTGCCTTCAGGCTCTGACTAAAGTTAGGACAGGACGCAGAACACACAAACAGGTGTTTCCAGGCCTGGAAGTGGATGACTATGGGACCTTGTTTTGGGTTCAACAGATTCAATAGTGAGGTCTATAGCATGCTTTGCACCTGAGCAGCGAGTTTATTGTTCATGTCAATGAGCACTGACATATCAGTGAAGCCAAGAAGACAAGACAGGACCACCTTTTGTTAAACAGACATGTTGACATGCAATCACTTGCACCTTTCCCTGTTTAACCTCATAAGTGACATTGTCACCGTACATCATCTTGCTTTGTAAATGCAAATGACAAAATTCACTCTCTAATCTGTTTGAACACAAAACAGAAGTGAGGTCTGCTGGAAACAGTGTAACTCAGCTACATCTTCTGCTTGCTCAAAGCCCAGGAGGAATAGGGAATGATTCAGGTGAATCTAGAAAACTAATCAATGACTGCTTTATGATAGGAAGAGTGCTTCATCCTTAATATTCCTGAAATCCTGCTGCTACATACCTTGCTCAGCTTTGGTTTTCATAAACACAGGGTTTACCCCTGTTGCAGACTATCACAAAGTGGTCTTTCATATGTGCGTTAAAGTCACAAAGCTTGGTGCTGGCATTTTCTGTACTACAAGATAGCAAGCTCAGTTATTTCAGGCCCATTTTCAAGGCAGATCATGCAAATTCTTTTAATACTTCACATTCAGGCATAGTTGCAACCCATCACTACAGAATGAGAATTTTTTTTCCCAGATTGGAGCTTCATTTTATATTAAAATGTCAACATTGTAACTTTTCATTGAATCAGTCTTAAAGATAAGTTTGATTAGGCAAACAAAATTTGACCATGTGAAATAGCAGGCTTCTCCGTAAGGAATGACATCATGGACTATGCATGATATAGTGGTATGATGGCAATCCCCCTCCCTCCATACTCACAGTAATAGAGAAAGCTCTTTCCACTGCAGAAGGTGGGGTCAGGTGTCTTCCTGAAAGCAATCTGTAGCTAGGTTTCCAGCAAAGAAGTTTCCAGTACTCAGTAGTGTTGGTGTGCAACACAAAACCACCGTGGGAAAAGCTGGCATCAAGCAGGGGCTAGAGATGGTAGTAGGTACTTGCCTGCCTGTACCTTCAGAGATACAGGAATGGCAAGAATCCCTTGTGAGTGATGGTCTGTTTGCTTCTGCCTCAGAATTCCCATTAATGTTCCCACAAGATCTCAGGTATTCCTTCACATCAAGTTAAACACTGTCCGTAGATTTGGGGCTGTTACACATTTTCACATTTAGACGAATGGTTCCACCCCAAATCACACCACAGCACTTGCTCTTCTGGTCTTCAGGCTAACTCTCCATTTTTTAAGATTTTGACCAATCTGGAAATGTTCTCCCCAAATTAACAAAATTATACAAACATCCCAGGCTTTGCAAACACGTGAACTGTTCTTGCGTAACAGCAAACTGTGTTGGGATGTATACAATGTCAAATTTTTCCTATAAATACAGTCGTGTAGGTTGAAACTACATAACTAGAGATTTTAACCCCACTTCTTCGGAGGGATTAGCTTTCTCTCTGCAGGCTCTGACTGTATGGCCTGGTGTCACACCACAGTTTATTCACCCTGTTCACCGTGTTTTAAACACATAAAATCGTAAGCATATCTTTACTCAAGTATGTGCGTAAACCAAACCACGATTTGTCTGGCACCGCTCACATAAGGAGAGGCCTCTCTTAGCACTTCCAAAGTGCACCCAATATACTACGGGTATGTGTTTCACTGTGAAAGTGAAACTAGACAGAATGCCATTTAAAGAATAAAGTGAGGTGACATCACTCCATTTGCCTACTTGAATTAGAAGATTACTCATTGCATCTTTGAGTCTCAGCTGACCCGATTTGGATTTTAACCAACAAGTAAACAAGCCCTATTAACAACACTATTCAACACTACTTCTAGCAAGATGCCAATAGGTTTATAGTTAAACAGTATTTCAGACCATCAGCACCCGGTCACTAATTTAAAAACTGACCTTTTGAATTCATCACGTGGATGAGCCTGGGAAGTCAAAGTACAAGGAAAAATCTTATAAAAAAGAAGAAAGACAGCTGCCAAGGGTGCAATTGGATCAACTTCAGAGTAAGTCTGTGGAACAGAGTGGCATTTGCAAAGGCACTGAAGAGCTCTCATGGCATCAGGCTGGTGGTGGTGACAGAGCCATCTGTCCTGTCTTTTTTGCCCTTTCCTGTCTGCCATTAATTTTCCACAAAGGCTCCAAGCGACAGTCCCCTCATAGTGACCATACTTGGAAACAAGGTGTATGACAGGCAGGGGGAGAATGGCAATAATCTCTAGGAGCCCCTGTGTTATGGCTTGGGAAAAAATAGCTGAGAGTTTGCAAGGTAGCAAAGAAGAAGTGAAAACTGAGAAGATCTGCTGACAGGAGGACTCGGCAGGCACGCACCCCCTCGTTACACGCGGCGCAGGAGTGGAGGCGTACGCTCCTTGTGCGCGCGCTGCCGGCAGTAAACAAGGGAGTATTTCTGGAGCAGCTGCCTGTGTAAGAGGAGAGGTGCCTGCTGCTGCCCTGCAAAGTTACACTTTTATAGTAGTATGTATCTCATGCTTCTAAAACCCTCTCATTTCTGGCACTAATCATGCCAGGCTTTCATACAGCAAACTGTTTCTTGGGGTTGAAGCCCATGTTTAAAGATAAGAGGTTTTGCCGAGCTGGAGCTATGAAACGTAAGATTACATCTCCTACTCTTCCTTTTGAAATGAATAACCATCAGTGGGGTCTCTACCCCAGTATGTGAAGAAATTAATATTGTTTGCTTCATGTTCATATTGGTGCTGTTTTTAGAAGCAGGCAAATCCAGACATGTTTTACAGAGTTTAATTATACAGATTCCAGTTTAGAGGTTTTATGCAAAAATCGTTCCTCCTCCCCATATATTCAGCTACTCTGTTCATCATTAGAGTGAGTATCTTACAGTATTGCTACATGCAATGCAATTAACACTCATCCCACATCTGTTCTCCCATCTTTACCTCCAGAAGGATGTGTGTGTTTGCAGGTTTTTGTTTTGATATGTTAAAAGCAATATGCGCTCACTCACACAGACACATGTACACAGTAGGCATAACCGAGTGTGTATGAAGTGAACTGTGTA
Organism: Falcunculus frontatus; assembly: GCA_013398115.1. Classification (NCBI taxonomy): domain Eukaryota; kingdom Metazoa; phylum Chordata; class Aves; order Passeriformes; genus Falcunculus; species Falcunculus frontatus. The sequence goes on along the minus strand of VZRV01002352.1, from coordinate 109,749 downwards.
CTCAGAGCAGAGACTATTCCATTTAGTATTGGTTGGCAGCTACTGAGGAAAGTTGCACCGTCTGGTTTCTGTGGAAGATCTTCCTCCTGTTATTGCTCAGACTCTTCCCATATCCAAAGACTGACTCCTGCAGTCTCTGCCATTAGGCTTTCTCCAGACTCGTTTAAGACAGACACAGCTTACTGACTCTGGAAGATTTTTGACCCCATGACTTATTGTGTGTGACTTATCCATGGAGGAGGTGAGAACTGGCTGTTTAATAGGACTGTGACTGTACCCAATGATGGGTACTTCCCCAGCCCTTACTCCCATTCCAAGATACTGTTCTCAGGACCCAGGAGGATAACTGAGCTCATATGATGAGCTCACTTTTTAATGTCACATTATTTCTGTTACTAGCAATTTGGCAGAACACAGGGACCTGCTTCCAAGTGATTTGTGTAGATATTCCTGACAACAGGTAAGGCCTAGTTCTTGGAATCAGTGACTTAAGTCTTGTTCTCTTCCTTTCTATCAAGAAAAGGAGGGAGATTTCTATGTTACATTATCATGGCAACGGCTGTTTTTCTTACAGAATAGGAATATTTGATTCCTCTTTTGTTTCAACTTCTCAAATAACCTCTGCTTAATAAAATAGGACATTATCACCCTCTATAAGGTGATATAAGAGGGTGATAACATTGTTAAACCAAGAGGTCAAAACAGCTTATTTGTTCAGCAACTTATTTCATGTATTTTTTTTATGCCCTTGGTAATTTCTTCTGGCTTGCAGTTAGAGTTTGAGGTGTAAAGTTTATGGAAGTTTTGAAGCCCCAGGAAGCAGCATTCCTCCACTAGGTTTTTCAGGTTTTCTTGCAGTTATTTATTTTCTAATAACTGAAGGTTGAAATACCAATGTGGGCTACTTACTTGTAAGCAAAAGAACATTGTCTTAACTTTGAGAAAGTGAATCATACTGTTTAGTTAGAAGAACAAGTCTATGTTTCTACTGGAAATAGTGGAAATACAAGTGCTTAATCCTGGCTGGTTTAAGAATACAAGAGATGAAAACTTTGCAAGAACAGTAATCTCTTTTATGTGCTTGTCTAACTACGTCACCCCTTCCTAAGCACTTTATGTTTTTGTATGTGTTCTTTGAGTTTTAATAATGAAAATTGATCTAATAGCGAATACTCAGCTGTACTTCATGAACATGTATGTGGAGATATTTTTGTATTGCTAACACCACACAATACTAAGCCATTTGACCTAAGGAATAGAGGAATGTTAATAATTCAGAGCTGCAAGTTTTTCAGTGGAGTACCGTCATGTTGAAGGCTTAATTTTTATAGATAGATTATTGATTGCTTGATGTTCAGCAGCTACATCCTTTAAGAAAAAGACACTAGAGGTTCTCTTACTGTTTCTTCCAAGAAAAATTACCTTTTCTATATGGAAAATGTTTCCTTCAATTTTTTTCAAAGCTTTCCATTTTTTTTGCAGATATTCACAGAAAAAAAATTAAAGGTGAAAAAACCAGCTTTTTTCTTCTGTAGTTTCCAGATTTTCTCCCAGACCCTCAGAACTTTAAGCAGCCTACAGGAACCCAGCAGTAGTGTCATACCTCCACGAAGTTATTGGCAGAGAGGATGTCACTGGGTGAAACATGTGACAATTGTAAGAGAAGGAGAAGACCAATGGTGTAGCCTTGCCTCTTCCTCTTCACTTTTCTGAAAGCTACTGTGGAAATACTCCTGCACCCTGAAGATATTGTGACTGTGCTTGGCTAATATTCAGGATTCACTCAGGTGAGAGACTTTTTTGCATGACCCTTATGCTCGTGAACCTGCTCAAAGTTTAGGTCTGAATTCAAGCTTTGGGAGGTTTAAGATGTGATTTTTTTTCACAGCTGATATCTGGGGATGCCAGTGACTGGATAGCTTTTTAGGTAGCTTTCAATGGAGATAATTAAATCGCAGATGACTGCTCTGCCTAAGGTAAGGTAAGCTGTGCTTTGAACCTTCTTCTAACATTTTACAGATGTGTGAGAGAAGTTCAGGCTGGAATCAGATCCGAGTAATGTGCTTACTGCTGATTCTAGGCCAAAGTTGGTGCTACAGCAAACAAGATGTCTGAATGCACAGAACTGGCCAGAAAGATGCAGGCGGGTTTTGGTTTTGTGGTCATATGGACAAGCAGAGGCACGTTGCTCCTCACATTCTGGACTATGTGTTGGCCATCAGCTGGAGTAAATCACCTTGGTTTCTGAAAGGATTCTTGATATTCTAGAGAATCCAAATTATTTTGAGTGACTCTCACCAAAGATGGAATGTGAATGCTCAGAGGAAATCTCTAAAGCATGCTCTCTGGAGACCATGATACTTGGATTTACTCTTCACCAAAATAGCCTACTGAAATCAAAGACATGGAGAGTTCACGGTGTTCCCGTGGCAGAACTCCTCACAGGACTTTTGTCAAACTGAGAGTTTGAGAGAGTTTTGATCCAAACAATGTTTATAAAATTAATTCCTTAAACATTTTCACTCAGATAGATACGTGTGAGGGAACCCTGTTCCTTGACTGTAATCTCTAGGGCTTTATTTCTTTTGGTAGAATTAGAGCAGCAGATTAGAATAAGGATGGTGGAAGTGCACAGTGAGAGGGTGAAGATGCATTTGCCGTAAATGAATGTAAGCCTCTGGTCAGGGCTATCCATGTTCACACCATTTTCACTTCCTGAGCTGGCCATTCAGTCAGAGGCAGCTTGAAGCACCTACATGGCTTGAGACACCAAGGATGTATAACACATGCAGGACCACAGCCCAGTAACTCTCATGTACAAGTGAACTGAAAAGAGATTTAGACATCCTGGGTGGATACAGTGATGCACAAATAGAAGCTCATGAACACATTGCTTCATGGTTATGTAATGGAATTGGTAGCTGTCTATAATTGTCCAGCTGGACTACTCAAATGAACTGAATAATTAATTGAACCTATCTCATGTTATAAACATTTTTCTTCTGGACTTTTTATTATTTTATTTTTTTCATTACATCCCTGTGATGTCATTGTAGCCAATTTTAGCTGCATTTTCCCCTTGAAGATATTTACCAACATAGTGCCCTCAGCCTCTTGTAGTACAGGAACTTGGGGCTGCAGAATGCCTCTCCAGGCTGAATGCTTTCCTGTCAATGATATCAAATTATAAGTAGCTGCACTAATCTGCCTATCATCAGAAATAGCCAAAGAAAAATGCACAAATGTAAACATAAAAGGGACTCTCATAATTTACATACTCGTCATAGTTCACCATAAATCAATGCAAGTGCCAGAGGGCTTGTTCTTTTTGACACGACCTGGAGGCTAGCTTTGCTTGTTGACATCTTATCTTCTCACAAGATACAGTATATTAGTAAAGTTAATTGATTAATCATTTTCATCACTGGAAGTGTAAGTAAACAATTCCATCTATTTCTACCTAGGCTTCTGTTTACGGTCCAAGGGTGCCAAGCATTCAGACTAAATGAAAATATACCCTCTAGTAACCATGTGCGGCATCCCCCATAACAAGCTGCAGAAACTCTCTGAAGCATTGCTGTTATGTTGTGGGGAATCCTGAGAATCTTAGGCTTAACTCACCATGCCAGCCAGCCTCCTGCAGGGGTGGCCAGGAGGAGGCTGGGACAGCAGGGGGATGAATCTGGGCAGACCCGTGCTAGACCACTGTCATCTGTCATTTTTAGAGAAAGGAGGCAGGTCTGAAAGTAATTAGTTATTGGTGGCTGGGAATGTGCATGAGGCAATGTGGGAACATGTGCTTCAGCTAGAGGAGAGGAGCTGGAGGGTTATCTAATAGCTGGTGTTTAACATTTTTTGACTGTCCCCGCACAATCAGCCATAACCATTTTGTTTCTTTCTGATAAAAGAAACCAGTTTCCCTTCTCCCTCAGTTGCGGGGAAAGAAAATTTTCTGCTGCTTCTTCCTTCCATATCTTTGCCATCTGGTGAATTAAAGAAAAATTGACAGTGAGTTAGACTTTGGAGTACTTATGAATTTGGTGACAAGACTTCAGCGGGGGTGAAATTAGTAGTCCTGAACTTTTGCTGTGATTTGTGATGAAGATTTTCTAGGTGATGTAGAGACAAGTTATAAAGTCACTAGCTCCCCATCTGTCCCACAGGAACATAGGACTATTTTTTTCTTTTGCAACTGTACCTCAGAATCAGCTAGAGAATGTTTACTATTTCCAGAGTGCTCATGGAGTGTGCTGTGTTCTGTTTCTCTCCTTGTGGAAAATTTAACTTTGTCTAGAGAAGTGTCTCTGGTTTTCTTTGGACATTGTGCATCTAAAAAATACAGCCTGGACACTGTCACTGATTCCTACCATGCTGACTCCCTTGTATGACTTGCTCCAAAAACTTTTCCCTTCACTCCTCTCCCTCCCGTTTAGAGGAGAGTGGGGTCCTGTGCTGGCCTGTGTATTTTTCTGCTTACTTTTGTCCTGGCTCTTTGTGATGTGACTTCTGCCATCAAGGATATCACTTTATGCTGGGGATTTTTGCCATGCATAACCACTTAGGTTGAGACCACCGACTCATTTTCCCCGCTGGGCTGCAGCCCAGAGAGGCAACAACTGCTTACTGCTGCCAAGGTTGACCTCACTTACACCTGGGATTTACAGGTGAAAGTCTTCCAGAGAAATGCTGAGACCAGGATGGTTTGTTCCCTACCAGACTGTGGCAATCCACCTGCCCTCAGCAGCTTTGGCCTCATGCATTAACCAAACTGAACCCTATCTTTTCATTAGGTCACAAGAAGTGGTGACAGCTAATTACCTCTGCACAAAATGAACAGGTATTTTAAATCTAAAAAGCTGAATGGCAATTGAGAAGAGGACCTAACCATATACTTGTGTATCACTGTATTCACCTGCATTTAAGGAAGGGCTCTTGAATAGGAAAGAGACCTGAACACTTAGTTAAATGTTTTTTAGTAATGAAGATTGCAGAGCACAGAGCCAGGGAATGTGCAACTTTGTGCCCTTATCTAAACGGTGCAAAACATTTTAAATGTTTAAAATGTATTTCACCAAATAAAAAAGCCACTTACAGTTTAATTTAAAGAAAAAATAAGTACTTCCGTATATGTTATTTCACATCTGTAGCTGTTCCTACTTCCAAAAAGCTGTCATGTTAATTCCCCAAAGGAAGTTTTATTGACATCTTTGTGTGTTTATCCTATGGATGGTACTAATTTGTGAGACCTTCACTACTGGTCTTCTCACTGTAACATGCAAAAAACCTTTTATGCGGCTATATCAAAACAGAATCTTGTATGCAAGTCATATCTGTTTCAGATCAAGTTGTCCTCTGAGGAGCAGAGTGGTGTAAAAGGTACAGAGGTGAGAGTTAAATGGAACACTTAAGAGGGAGTTAGATGGAACACTTAATAGGAACTAATCTAGCAACTGGAACTAATGGGAACAGACAGGGTTGAGAAACATGAGCCTACAGGATCTCCGCTGAGAGGTATCCATTCCGCTTTGTCCTCCCAAGTCTTACTTCCCAGAGACGCATAGTTCTTTTTTCTTTTTTTAAAACAATTCACGTGTTTATGAGAAAAAGAAGTACTACAGTGATTTCTTTCTAAAGGCATTTCTTGAAATCCCAGAAATCTTTCCAAACAAAGTGTTTTTAACAGCACTTTAGGCTGCTGACTTTCTGGGGCTTTTTGCTACCCAAGGTGGTGAATGGATCTCTAATCTTGATTTGATTCCCACAGGAAACAAAACAACTTTTGCTTATGTTTCCTCAATGAAAAGAATTTTAATTAAAGAAATTTGTTGCATTAGAATTGGTAACAGTTTACACAATCCTTAGGGATATAGGCGGTGTTAGAGTAACACCACCTTGGGCAAACCTTTTTGTGAAAGGACAGCACAGATTATTGCAGTTAATGAAAGAGAGGATATTTTAATAAAGGAAAATATCTGCAGATGAGGTTTCTAATTCTGAATATCTGAACTAATTCTGTATTGGACACTGAACACTGTACCATACGAACACTTTGAACATCTGAACATCTATGAGCATCTGAACTAGGAACACCTGGGGAAACTGGGTAGAAACACTTCTGTATGTTCTTCCTAGTCAAAATTCAAATTTTGAGATTGGTGTAATCAGCCACAGCTAATAATTGGAAATAAGCTTTATTACTTTGTTAGTACAGGTGTAACTTTTTGTCAAGCTCAGTATGAACACCCACTGCAACACTGCCAGCCTAATTCAGGTGTCTGGCTCCAGACACAGAGGACCTTGAATGTACTGAAAGGGACAAAGTAGCCTCGGAAAGCAGACAGGACAAAGGAATTTCCTGGGCTGGCAAAAAGAAAATCTTTTTACTTCAGAGTGCTGCAGAAAAAAGAGAAGGAATGGGGAAAAAAAGAAAGTCCATTGATGCAGCCATGAATAACTGCAAACTTTTATGAGTCAAGACTACGGAGAAAAGCAGTTTCCTGGGAAGCCATGAGGATTTAGTGAATCCCACACTCACCTGTGAGTAATGAGGCATTCCAGGCCATCTGCTTTGCATGGATCAGGTGTATTATTTTCTTCCCCACCCAACTGGATGGAAGATGTCTGTCACAGTAGTGAGAAATATTCTGGACCTAATTTGGTGAACAGCACCTTTGATATTTATGTTGTTTCTGTCTCCTCATAATAATCTGACCTAAAAATATCCCTGATTGCAATGATAAGGGGAAAAAAAGAAAGAATAGGGAAAAAATATGATAGGCCAGCAAAGAAATTTTCATAATGGAAAGCACTTCCATAAAATTCTTCTTTAGTGACTAAGTTGCTTCAGTGACTACGTGAGCAGCTGGGGAACTGGATATACTGGGAAGTCTTAAATGCAAACTAGGGGCATTACTGGGGAAGCTGGAGCTGTAGTTCCAAGCAGAACACTTGCAGCCTGTGCTGGGTTCAAACCCAGTATTACTGTTCCATTGACTGCACTCATAGCAAGGAAAGACGTTTAAGAACAAGTAGGGAAATTTCCTTTACACCAGTAGCATTGTTCTCATCTCTTCACTGATGTTGCTGGTCAATTAGATATGGAAGGAAAAATAAGCATGGACTCTTGCATGTTTTCAGTTTTGTGCAACAGGTTTTAATCAACGTACCCACTGTATATAAACATTGTCAGCATATAATTAGCAAATGGCAGACGTGTAAAATAATTCAGATGCTCTTCTGCCTGACATAGTCTTGGAATTATATCAGTGTTTCCGCCAAACAGCATCTTACTTCTATGATCATCTTTGCTTGGAAATACCATGCCTTTCCAAAATTAAATCTCCTGCTCTTTGAGTAGTGAATGTATATTTTTAACAAAAATAGAAAGAGATGGAATCCCTCCTTTCATGGAAAGTTTGGTATAATCTTAGCAAGTGTGTCAGGATGATAACAACAGCTTTTCTGTGACTGCGACAATACAGGTTCTGCATAGAATTAATTATCAAGAAGTGAACTGTGTGGGTGCTGTCACCCTGGAAATAACTAATTGAGATGTCTACTGGTAAGTTACCTTCGAACATGTAACCTACTTAACCTGTAACACAATGAGAATAACTATGAAGCTTCAAGTGGTTTCCCAGCAACTCTGGCTATTGTTTGGTGTTTATTTATGTTTAGGTAATCTGGCACAAAACTCCAACATGCAATGCCTTCACCTGCCTGGATGGTTTATTGTCGACTCATTATTGTGATCAGGTTTAGCAAAAATGAGCTATTATTTGTAGGGTTTTTTAGTGAATTTGCCCAGAACTCATTTTTGACCATTTTAAGAAAGCAGTCCAAACCAAATTTCACATCCCTGCCACCCTTCTCCCGGGACATGAGGTAAAGAAGGGCTCACTGAATACTGGAAGCACCAAATTCAGTCCTTCTCTACTTAAAGACTTAACAGGTAAATTATGGAGCTGTGCCTGGAGAGACTCTGCGTGCCCACTCTCCTCCACTCTTCCTGGCTATGGATCAGTATTATGAGAGTTACTTAACTGACCCCTCCCTCGTGCATTTTCTATAAAATGATTTTGAAAAAATTCCCCTATTCACAAAATTCTAAATAGTTAGTTTCACCTTTTGCTAAGCAATTTAGCAACACAAGTCTAGAAAGGTTCAAGGATACTTGTCCTTCTACTTTAATTAAGAATATAGAATCTATTAGGTGCACATACATGGGAAAACTGCACAGCCAGATGTAAGCCAAGTATTGGACTTTAAAATACATTAATATTTTTTTTTATCCAATATCTGGAAGGTTAATACCAGACCAGTATGGTATAATTAATAGTCAGATGGATATTATCTAGAGAAGTCATTTATGCTTGGTAAAAGATTCTCATGGAGCCTTGGACTAATAGGTATTAAGTACAAGATTTGATCTTCCTGTGCCTAGACTGTCATCACCACCAAATGTGTCAGTAACTTGAAGAGCCAAGACTAACATACTCTGTATGTCGTATTTAATTGTTTCTTGCTGCAGGGTCAAAAACACTTACCAGGGGTTATTTCAGCTGAGCTGTCAAAGCCCAGGTTAGTTTCCTTTCTCTGAATGTAACACACACAGATCAAGCAACTAAAAAATCATTTGAAAAATATGTTTTTCTGGGACAGACACTATGCAAAGTATCTGCTGATAGGGCTAAAATGGCAAATTACAGCTATCTCAGAGTTTACATTGTCTTCACCTTGAAGACTCTACTATTGATGGGTGCCAGCCTATAATAGCTCTTTGACATGCCTAGGAATGCCATTTTTATAGGGTAATTTTTTTCCCCAATTACTTATCCCAGAATTATAATCATTTGGATGGTCAACATCATTCTCAGCTGTGCTGCATCAGAGAAGACACCAAAGAGGGTTGCCCCAACTTAGAACAGCAGTACCATGCCTTTGTCAAATCTCATCTGCAGCACACTGATTAAGAAAGGATCTATTGTATTGGAAAGGTGTTTACAGTCAAAATGAATGAAACAGGATATGGATAATTGGGATGGCCATATTACTGGAAAAGAAACAGGGAACAAGCTCCTAATTCCATTTGAAGATAATTAGGTGGCCTGTCACTTTAACAAGATGTTTGGGCTCACAGAATCTGCTTTTTTGAGGGTATTTCTCCTTTAATTGGTCTGTCAATTACAATTTGTCATTAAATACTGCAAACTCCTTAGTGCCTGTTTTCAGTCTGTCTTATAAAATGGGTGCCAGAAAAGAAAAAGAAAAAAAAAGAAGGCTTTAAAATACATACTGGTTGTTATTCCCCTGGTTCATTTTTAATATTTTTAGTATTCCCTTCAATGCCTTCAGGGCTGAGCTACTGAAGTCTTCCACAACTGAAAAGACAGGAGTTATGCTCATGATGCAAGTTGCAATGGAAAAATTAGATTTAAATTGAACACGGTACAGGGGACACAGTGTTGCCCTTTTCTGGGGTGAGGAGCTGAGCACGCTAAAGCTGAAGGAGTGAAGCAGCAGAATAGGTGTCCTACTGGAACAAGATATTTTTGATATCTTTAAGGCTTAGTTGAGAAATTGAAAATTAACAAGTACTTTTTAGAAGGAGCATGGAAATAATCAAGCGTGAAATAGCAATCTATTGACCTCTGGTAACACGATGTCTTGATTTAGAAAACTGCCTTACAAGCTTGACAAACAACCTAATGCCAACGATACTGGACTTTTTATGGTAGTTAGCTAGTTACCCAGATGAGGAACGGTCACCATGTGACAAACCATTAACAGCTGACTCAAAGGCATGCTTGGTCAAAGCAAAAGCAAGTGTTTTCCATGCTGTAATTATTCGTTTCTCTTTTCCTGGCTGAGAAAAACAGTTTGGCTGAATACGAGGGTGCTGTAAGCTCTTGCCAAGGGGCAGTTTTCCTTTAGGAAGCAAAGACTGAGAAGGGTTTGCTGTCAGCTCATACTGTTGACAAAAGCAATAGTGTTAACCAGTACGTGAATTTAATTTTTGTGCTCCTGAGCATGCGGTGTCTGTATTCTCACAGAGCTGCAGTAGCAAGTCCCTGTTCTTGTCCTCTCCCTTTGCACTACTCAGGTGCTGTGAAAGACTTATTGTAAAAGAGTTTTCCATGAGAAAATCACGCTTTTACTCTAATGACAGACAGAGCTGAAAAGGGCAGGAGCAGCAGTAAGGGCTCTTCAACTGCATGTGGAATTAAAAGGGTGCCAGAAATCCAGGAATAGGCGATTGTGGATGCAGATGTCAAAACCTAAGTCACTATTGGCCTAGTAACTCTCATAATTACTGGAACTATTTGAGGTTTCTGTCTAAGCCAAATCTTGCTTCTCTCCTGTTAGGGTTTGCAGTGAAATGCCCTGATCGAAGGAGGTGTGAAGTGTGTTTTGCAAACCAGCATTTGTCTGAAAGCACTCAGCTCCACCTCAGATCTGAATGGAGAACAGTCTGCTTTAAGATTTTTTCCAGAGTTTGGATTAGGTAGAGAAATAGTAATTTCCTCTCTGGATTTCCTCTCCTTTTTTCCTAAGGCCAGGTTCTATTAACACGTATTTACCGACTTTCCTCTGCAACAAAATGTTTGTTTGTGACCTTTGCTTCATTTTCAGACTGGAATAGCTCAGATGGAAGAGGCCTACAAGGACTATCTAGTCCAACAGCCATTTTAGGTTTTTGCCCTGGCTTGGATCTGAAGTGAGGTGGCTGCAGCCACAATGCAGAGCAGTGACCGCTCTACAACCACAGCTGCCCAGCGTCCAGTGCTATCACCGTGCATGGACCTTGAAAGCTTGCCTTATTCTGACGCTATGTCTAGTGGCGTGACTTAGCACTTGATTTGAGTAGGAGAATTAAAAAAGCTAAATAAAATAATGACTCAAAATGCTACACATTTGTCCAACCCCTTGAATAGCTGTTTACACTCGGACTTTTACTATAAATTGGTACCTCATGGCTTCTTTGTACAAGACAGTGAGCTAGTCTAGAGGGATGACCTAGTTATTTTTAAAGCCCGCTTATGTCAATGCTCTCTGTCCTGTGACCATGTTGGCCACCATTATTTCGGGGTGAGGTCAGTCTTTTTCTTTGCTCGGGCCCCCTGCCAGTTTCTCAACACCTGCCCTGAAAGTGACAGCTCTATGGGTGTCCTCATAAATTAAAAATCATGTGCCTCTGCCCTGATGCCTTGGGACAGGCACAAAGTTAGAAACTGTCCTGTAACCCAAGCCCTGGGGCTGCTGCACGGGACAGCTGAGCAGCAGGCAGCGAGCCCCAGCAGCAGGGGGCCGGCTACATGGCAGACCTTGGGCAGCACCCAGCCTGGTGCCACCGGGTGTGTGGCTGTGCCCAGTGAGAGCCAGGGATGGCCTCCAGGTAGTGATCTTCCCCCATGGGAAGGGTGGAGAAACCAATGGGCTGCTAAGGGGCTGCTTTGGGCAGAATGCAGCACTTTTCCCTTGTGTGCCTGGGATGAACTGAGCTGACAGAGACAAGATCGGGAGCGAGGAGTGGAGAGCAGGCTCTCTACAATGAATGATGGGCAGTCCTGTGCACAGTTGTCACTATCCTTTGCCACCTTCCATCTCCACCGTTGCAGTTCTGGCACATAATTGACCATAGCACTAATTCAGCCACGTGTTTTCCTCTTTCCAGGGTGCACTGTAGACACTCAGCCAGCATACATGTGCTCCACAGCCTGACAGAGTCCTAAAGCTTCAATTCAGCAAAGCCCTTGAGTGTTCTCCTTTCCTCCAAACCTGGCTGCTCAGTCTACACCTCTCTCGCCACCCCCACCATGAAGGTTACATCCACCCGCAGGAAACTGTTGGACAAATCGTACAAGCTGCAACACCCCACTGCTCTAATCTGTCTGCTCCTGCCCCAGGTGTGTGCTGTGACCCGTTTCAGGATCCATGCCTGGTAGTGCCCAAGGTCCAGATAGTTGCACCTGCAGTATCACAGCATCACAGTCGCCTCTCAGCTCCTTAACTGCGGGTGCCAGACACGACTGCTAATGTGACCCCTGGTACAGAGTGAGGTCCTGGCATGCCAGCTCCTAGCATGAAAAGCAATAAAAGCAGTGAATGGAGCAGAGGCCGATCAGGCATCCTTTTCAAAACACCTGGATGCTGCCTTCAAAGGCACAAGCAAAATCTGTTAACCTGTTGGCATAGGATCCTTAGCTGGATGACTAAACTGCAGCGAAGTAGAACCTTCTTTTTTTTTTTAAATGATCCATGACTTGTGTTTTAACAGAGACTGCTTTTTGTCTTTCTTCTAGTCTTGTGGTGGGCATCTTTTAAGTTCCTTCTAACAGCTGGATATTGTATGGTTGGTGCTCTTGCACATTCATTCGTAAAAGGCTGCAGATGGGTGCTGGTCAGAGCTGTCTGCAAGAAATGCAAACTTTCCTTTCTTTTGATTTTATAGCCACATGAAAATAAATTTTACTTCCTTACAGCTGTGACTCTGAGTATCATGGATGTTATATTTCCAGGTGAAACACTGAGCTGGGATTGATGAATAGGCTGACAAACAAATTTATTTGCTTTGCAAAATAATGTGGTTACATCTCTTTTTTGGGGGGGTCAGCTGATTAGGTCTCAAATTGACTGATTGGAGGTGGATAGAGATAATTTGCTCTAAGTTCTGTAACATTGGCTTCTCCAATTCATGTATGATTTATCTTCTCAAGCACACTGTGTGGCATGGGGTTTTCACCCTGGATCTGGTAGGGGCAACATTTTTCCTTCTGGAGGGTGGTATCTTCTCCTCAGAAGAAAACATTTGTGACCTCCAGCCAACTCAGGGTAAACCTTGTAGGGATCTCCCAGTTTTGTTTTCTGCAGTTCCTGAGCACATTGCCACCAATGTAATGAAAAGGTGTCTCTGTGTGAAAACATGTCATAGTGAAGGAGCTAATAATCAGAATGACAAGAGGTAGTGCCTTGAAGCCTTGGAGGTGGTGCTTTGCTTGCTGTTTTTGCAATATAAATGGAACACTTTAATTATAAGATCCTTGTCCCATTTAGTGCTTCCCATACCGTATCTCAAAATAAATGCATAAGCACCCATTGGAGTGCTACTGGTAGCGATGCATCCTGCATTTTGGCAAGTCTCTTGGTATGTGTGTTCCTGGAGTTCCTTTCAGGTATTCTTTGAGTTCTTTTCCTCTCCCAGCCCTGTTGGCAGCTGACAGCATTGAGGACTCAATGTCCCTTTTTTCAGCTGGTAGCAGTAACAGCAGTGGTAAGCCGATGGGCACAGAGGCTTTTAGACCTTCCGCCTTAAAACCATCTATCATCCCATCCCTGCATCTGGTGACGTTTTAGAGGTAGATAGGACAATCCAGACAAAATTGTCTCTGGGGAAGGCTGCTCTGCTGCTGGCAGAGTGAGGGGCCAACTCCTGCCTCTGTGGCGTCCCCTTCCCAGTTGCCCCACCTGGCGCAGAGCTGGGCAGTGTGCCGAGCAGGGAACGTGCCTCCTTTCCTATGGGTCTGGTGGTGACAGCAGCTTCTGGCCCCTGGCCAGGGTGGCTGTGGCCTGGGAGGAGGCTTTCAGAGGTCTGAGAGGCATCTGCTGGCCCAACAGCTGCTCCCAGCAGGCAGGCAAGGGAGGGCTTGTTTTGTAGGGCTGCAGGAGAGCTCATTGGGGGCTGAGGCATGATGATACTAGGGAAAAATAAATGGGAAAGACCCCATTAGTAATGAGAATAAGTAAAGAGAACTCTTTCGCGCAGGACATAAGTGAATCTTGCCTTGTCACAGTTTTGCTTTCTTCTTGTCTTTTCTTAATGGAAAACACTCACAAAACCAAACTGTTAATAAAATTTGGGAAAGCATTACCTCACATCTTTTCAAATCTTGAGGCAATGAGGACATTGCCAAAGTGATCATCCATTTTTCACCCATGAGTGACACTAACAAATATTTTAAACCAAAGCAAGGGGTCACCCCAGTGACAGAAGAGAAACAAGAATTCCCCACGCCTTTGTTGGACTAAAGTGTTGGGTATGTCAGCAAAGGTTGGTCTGAGATTGCCTTGGAGACAATGAGGCAGTCCTAGTTACACTGATCTAATAGCACCTACAGCTGCCTTTGTCACATTAGCAGTAATGGAAATGAGGAACTACGCACTGGAGTAATTATTTTAGGGAAAAAAATTATGGTAGTTGTTGAAGAAGTTAGAGATTATGGTATTTCTGCAGATGAGATTACACAATTGATATAAAGCATGGGTCTCAAAGAATTAATACTTGTGTTTTTTGCCTTTCTGCAGAACTTTTGGTCCGAGTCAGAACTGTTCTGAAATTCAACTCAGACTGTAACTCTAGGAGGTAAACATTTTGTATAATCAGGGTCTTACAAATTTTCTTGGCTGTGTTCATCACAGCAAAGTTTCTGAACTAAAATTTGCAAAAGAAGGTTAAGGAGTCACCTTCTAATTTCATTATATAGTCAGGTTTTTACGAAGAAAACTGAAGTAGGAAGCATATCAGTATTGCCAGATCAATTTTATAATGCCAACACCTTTAAAGGCAAAAGTTACTAACTAGTTTTACACTGCTACAGGCCAGAAAAGTAGTTTATGTCGTAGGGATCCTTGCTCAGAAGAGGAAAAACAGACCTGATTTCTGTGCCCACCAATGTACAGATGGGAGCCTATGTGAAAGGGAGATGTTCATGGCTGTGCCCACAATGTGCCAGTGGGTGTCAATTAACCTTGTATCCTGGCGGCTACTGATGATGAGCCATCAAACTTCACAGCACTTTGTTTCTAGTATTTTAATATATTTGAAGAGATGCACAACTGTCACTGGCAACAAAGGATCTCCTGATCATTGACCTCCCATGAAGACTCCAGGTGTTTTCTATTACAATCCGACAAACAGGACTGAACAATAAAAAGGATTCCAAAACGTGTTTAAAAATACTTCTTCTTGTTGAATCTCTGCACACACTTTGCTGCATTCAGAGAGTTTGGTATTCAGGTCTTGCCTGAAGCTAATGACAGAAACACCTCTCACCCCTATGAAAGCTGAGGGCCTGCTTTAAGTGCTGTGGAAACAAGTTCGGCACCTCTTGATGTCAATTTGATTATATGTAGGTGGATCTGCTTACACTTAATACGTACAATGCCTTAATACCCTCCAAGGCCAAGAGAATTCAAAAAACGGCACTTGCTGAAAGGTTTCTTTCCTCCAGCTTGCTCCTCTGAACTCAGCACCTCATTGGGAAGCATGACAGCAAGTTTTCTGCGCTAGCAATATTCCAATAAGGCACAAGATGAACTGGAGGCTATCCAGTACTCCTTGTTCTTGATGTCTTCATCGTAGGGAAAATTTAATACCTATTTGATTTCACATGCTGCATTTTGCCTGATTTGTGTGATGAGATGGTTGGCATATTCATTCACTGTTCTCACATATGTGTTGCCTAAACACTGCGCTGAGAATAGCAAAACATTTGGGGGACTTCCTGCCCTCATTCTGCCCTGGAAAAAACTTGCTGTTGAAATGCACAGCATCTTAGGGGTAATAATAACTAAAAGGAAGGACATCTCACTGATTTGCAGATTTCTGTCTGCAAGTTATGCTAGAGCCACTTCATCATTTTCAGTGGAGTTAGTCTAGACTTCTCCAAAGGTTAGTATTTTCACATTTGGCTAAGGAGAAACAAGAACATGTTTTCTGTTCTCCTCTTATAGTAGCTTCCAGACTGACATCTCCATGGAGGAATGAGTATCCACAACAAAGGCAGGCTGCATGCTGTGTTTTCCATGCTCCAGCTGCACAGGAGCCATCAGGGCTCCATGTAACAGGACGCACTGATATAGCTTCTCTCTCTCTTTGGAAGACCAGATTTGCTAAGTGCTTAATGGCAGTGAAGTTCTCCTGGTGACGAGGCTGGTATTGCCTTCTTTACACGGACTGTTGAAGTGCTACCACTATTATTCGCCTACTCAATTAATTGCCAAGGAGACAGAGGAAATATGTGTCCAGAGGAGAAAATGAAGCCATTTTTATTTGCTGGCTAATCAAAATCCAATGGCTTTTGAAGACAGTGTGAAATGATCATTAATTAGGAGGGATACCTAAATCTGAAGTTCAAAGAACCCTGTAAAAGCCAAGGAAACAAGGTCTGGAGGACAGAACTCATTCTCCCACTGGGAAAGGGTGGCTACATGGAAACGCGCAAGTCCCATGACCTGTGGAGCAGGACCTACCCAGCTGCATAAATTTTTCATGTTTTCTTGTTAGACTTTACCCCAGAAGGGAGATGGTCAATGCTTTCTACCAACACAGATCCTATTCCTCCATGTTGTGTTAGTTGTTTTTCCTGCCAGGGACTTGGGCAGGGCATCTCTGCATCTTTGTGGTGATCTGAGCATAGCCACCGCCATGAACGAGGGGAGATGTAACGAGGGGGGATGTACTTAAAAGGTACTTTAAAAGAGTGTACAGGGCAGTAAAACAAAACAAAATTCATTTCCAAACTAAGAAAAATCTAGAAGTTTGAAGGTCTCCCAACAGTCAGTGCCCTTAGCTTGCAATAGACCTTTGTTTTGTTTTTACTAAAAATAAAAGCTGATATCAAAACTTACTGCCAACTGTGTGCAGAGGAGTAGATCTAGGATTCATATATTGCTTTTGCAAAGGATGTATATTCAAAATATAACACTTGAAGGTATTATAAAAGATATTCTGCAAATACATAGAAAAAGCATCTAATAATGCCGAGGCCACGGGTTCAATCCCCACATGGGCTGCCCACTTATGAGTTGGACTTGATGATCCTTGTGGATCCCTTCCAATTCAGAATATTCTGTGATTCTTGTCTTTTTTTTCAGAACAGTATCCCTGAAATATTTTGTGAGTAAAAACCTGTCTTCAGACTCAAGTCAGAGTTGGACTGTGATTTTGAGAAGAACTTTTGCCAGCATTGTGCCCATTTATTAAAATAATTATGTGGTAACCTCAGACAGCTATATGGAAACCTGAGGATAACGGAAGAGAGCAAAACTAGAGAAACTTAGAAAATTAAGTACAATTTTCCCAGAGTCAAAGGGCTGGACTATTTCTCTCCTGGGAAATAAACACTTTAATGTGTGTAGATCTGACCCCAACCATTGTCTTACAGATTAGCCTGAAAGATTGTGCTCTGGAAGGGCACGCAGAGAACTCCATGTGATAATTTCCTGGAATTTCTGGATTGAAACAGATAAGAGCTGCATGTTGACATCTGTGAATTGACGTAACCTTTTGTTTGCAAGCTGATCAGACTGCGATCAACAAAGAAGCATGATCAAAAGCCCTAGATAAAGGATTCACTTAGTTAAATTTGGGGAAAAGAAGCAAAAAAAAAAGTCTGACTTCAGTTCCACGTAGATTGAAGTGGTATTTGCAGACTCCTTTACAGAAGGACTGCTTCCTGGTTAAATTTACTGTCTTTTTTCTAAATGCTAAATCATATTAAAATGTGTATACTGGTCAGAAATCTTCAAGAAAGCAGTATCTGTGGTTCCAAGAAGTAGAAGAATGTGAAAAAAATAGAGTTATTTACAAATATGTCATATTTGGCACTTTGCCCTTGCAAATGAGGAAAATGAGGAAATATAGATGTGATAAATAAACTTTTTTAATTCAGACAATTTTGAAGAATACTATGCAAACCAAAGTTATATTATCACTACTCTTCCTAGTGAAAATTGGGATGGATCTTCAAGAATAAGTACTTCCTTCTAATTTATAAAATCTAAGTGTTTTCATTGGGGTTATCCTTTGCAGTAATAGTTATACATGGAAGTTTGTGAACAAGGTCAGAAATGTTGTTTAGACAAAAACTGGAGTTTTGCCATGGATTTTAATAAAGTCAGATTCAGGCTTTACTATGTCTTCTGTCCAATACCATGCTACTTGCCCATGACAGTCACAAGCCCTAGCACCAACCTGCATTTGATGTAGTCCAGTGTGAATAAAGACAAAATGTTTATGGGAGAAAAACTACCTAGACCTGTTATTTAGATTATTAACTACTTAGGTAATTACCTATTTAGACCTGAAAAACTATTTTCAGGCCTGTATGGAGACATTTTTGTGTCCTAGTATAGAAGTATAGAGCAAGCATGTGTCCAAAAGCCGAAGGCTGAAAGTTAATGCAAAACACAGTGAAATATATTGCTATGCAAAAAAATCACTTCCTCTCAAATGACTCTCAAGGTTTGTCACTAAATACACGTGTAGACGGCTTTCCCAAGATCTATCAAGCCAAATTTTCAAGGATGGAGATTCATCAGGTTTTCTGGACAAGTGTCTCAGTGCTTATCATAAAAGATATTTTCCTCAAGTCCACCCACCAGTTCTGTTGCTACAACTTGTGACTGCTGCCTCTTGTCCTTTCACTTTTATGTCTGCCTCTATCATCTCCACAACCCCCTGTAGATACACTACTAGAAGACTGCTGTTAGATTCACCTTTTTACTTTGTCTTCTCCAGGCCAGAAAAACACATTTCCCCAGTTTTTCCTTTTTTCTTGGATGCTCCATACACTTAACTGTTCTGCCAGTCCTTTGCTGGACTGTTTGCAGACTGACTGCACCCAACCACTCCCACGCTGCCCTCCTCCTGGCTGGGCTGGTGGAACAACTCTGGTTTCCAGGTGCCGTCACCCTAGGAGAGCCCTCACTGCTCCTGGTCCCTGAGGAGGTCCCTGACAATTCCATATGTACGCTCACACCACCAGAGGAGAAGGGAATAATTCCTTCTGTCAGGTTGCTGCTTAGATTCCTACTATCCACCATGCTCATTGTTGTCCAGTGGCTAATCCTCTGAGCCACTTCTCCAGCCTTCTTTTAGGAGACAGCTCTAACTACCCTTACAAAGCCTCCGTGGTAAAATGGTTGTCATAGTCGTGTCCACTTTCCATCATTTCTGTACGATGGCAATTGCAAGGTGTATTTAGGGGCAGAGAGTACTTTATATGTCTTGTTTCTAACTACCAAGTTGTTAAAAACAGTGTGTAAACCACTTGATAATAACATGTGTGTTAAAGACTGGCTGGAGCATTTATGAGAAGAGCATTTCTTTATTCTTTAGCATGTCAATATATACAGGGAGGATGGCTTTCCTGTTCCTTTTAAAAAGAAAAATACTAGGCTTTGATTCTCTGGTTTCTTTTCATCTTCATCTAGCATAGAAAGCTTCAGGGAAGGTATACAAAAAGATAGAATAGCAAAGAAATCACAAAAGGAAGATATCAATAAGAAGCACCACTGACTATTCTCTAAGCAGTTTCCAAGCAACTTTTAATGGAAGGTCAGGCATAAGCAAGATAGAGGGAGGAAAACCCAAGACATTATTTCATACAATAAAGTGACTGTGAATGCAGCCAGTTACAGAGGAAATAGATTGGCCAGCCTGAGCACTTATTTATGTTTTTCTGTGAATACAAATGAAAATCCTCTACAAAGGCTACTATCAAATTTGAGCGGGAGTGTTGATTCCAGCAATAGGTTTGCAATACTCCTCAAAGAGGCTTTCATCACTGAATATGTGATGTTGACTTTGTGATAATAATAATGATCCTGCTGGACTCCCTGAGTTCCTTCTGTCTGAAGATCTATAATGCTTTTTGTCTTTAATTAATCATGACTTACATTTGCAGCTTCAAGAATATTTGACATGAGTTATGTGGATGGGGCAACTGAAGGATACAGACAAGGAATGACTTTACCAAAATTGCTGTAGCTGTCCACAGACATCTTAACACAGACAATGGAATGGCCAGAGGTGTGCTTCCAGTCAAGAGGAGACAACCACACGTGCGGAGAAACCTTGCAACCCAGCACCATGGGCTGCCTGCACAGTTCCTTGTGGCAAGAGAGGGAGGTTGTACCAGAAGGGCATATCTCTGTATGTGTAACTCATGTATGATGTTTCCTTCTTTCCTCATCCAGCACCTGGCAGCCTTAGAGAGTTGGCAGCTGAAATAGTCCTTTTGAACCTGAGTGTCATAACAGGCAGTCTGAATGCATCACTTTGGTCCCAAATATCATAGAGCACAAAGCATCTCTCTGTACTCTGTGGCTTGTTATCACGATCAAGGAGCAAAACCCCATGTGTCCATGCCAGGAAAAGCCCTAGGAAGGGTTCCAGGGGTTGATCTGGAGGCCTGAAATTGAAGAAGCCCAATTATTAGTTACATTGGGAATGCTGGTCCACTGAGTAGTAATAGCAAGTGCAAAATGAAACTTTTCTCTTTTAGATTCGGTCTTGGAGTAAAATGTTTAACTGACAAGATGATAAAGTTTGGTTTGATAAAACTTTGCTTCTCATGGCTGGATGTTCTGATGTCTGCACCAGGATGATACTACAGCCTGTCTCTTCATGTGGCACTTCTCCTTCCCCATTTAGCCTGTCTTCAGGTTAAAAAAAAAAAAATAAAAAGGCAAGTGAAACAATAGTCTGAATTTGAATTTTTAACCAGAGAAAATATTTTTGCCAGGAGATACTGATGATGAGGTTCTGGGTCAGTATCCTATATGCTCAGGGGCCTGAACAAGAGCATCAAGAATCATTTACACTGGGAGATCCTCAGTCTTGATCCTGCGTTTAATCCGATAGCTCCATGTAGCTATCTTGGGTACCCCTAGGACATGCCAGATTCATGTACCACCTCTGTATAGATGCTGTTAGCGCAGAGATTTAATATTGTCAGGCTGCAAAGGCTTTCTGCTATCTGGGAATAAGGTTCACGCACACACAAGAGAGAGGCTGTGAGGAATTGTTGCAGCTGAACATGAGACTCTGGGAAGCACCTCACTGCACATGCTCTTACATGTGCTTTCCACAGCTGAGGGGTGATGCTGAGGCCACTTGTCTTGCTCCGGGTCCTTGCTTGCCAGGCACAGCTGGTTCATAATCCAGTCCACTGGGACCCTAAAGTGGAAAGAAGTCACACTATGCCCTTGAAATACGTGAGAGCTAGTGGCCAGATAGTCCGGTATTTAAAGACTGAGATTTGAGTACAAGGTTACTGTGATGCCTGTACTACATTTCGTTCGGAGAAATTGATTACAGGTACTAAAGGGAATGGACGAGCTTCTTAAAATGATTTCAGCTACTGAAGCCT
The DNA here is from genome assembly GCA_013398115.1 of Falcunculus frontatus. Taxonomy (NCBI): domain Eukaryota; kingdom Metazoa; phylum Chordata; class Aves; order Passeriformes; genus Falcunculus; species Falcunculus frontatus. Next base: position 88,597 of record VZRV01002352.1, on the reverse strand, counting down.
GCTCAGCTTTTACTTTCAATTTCCAGGCACGTGCATAAGAAGACTTTCCAGAGGGCACAAGAAACAATCTCAGAATTTATTCCACAGTATGAATGGGTTAGTTTTGTGCATTTTCCTTGTCCTAAAAATAGACTGAGTGAAGGTTTGAAGGTCAGTTTTTGATAAACAAATCTATTTCTGTGTTTTGAAAATCAGACTGCTTTTTCACGTCAAGGGTAGCCGATGAACCAAGGTACAGGTGTCTGACAATATACACTTATGGAAGAAGCTGATATAGTCCAGAAGAACCTTGTCTTTAAAATACACTCAGATATATCTGAAAAAACGCCATGAAAATCTCAATATTCTTGCAGCACTCCTCCTATTAGACACAATTTTTTATTTCTTATTTAAATCACAGCCCTTTCCAAATTGTGTGCAAACCACATGCATCCCAAGCTTCTTCCTGCAAAGAAGGATCCCAGTGAGAGCTAATTACATCCTTACTGAATGTGTTGAATTTGACCTGAAGCAGAGGACAGATTTTTCATGAGACATGCTCAGCAGTGGACATGGTAACTAATTATCAGGGGTGCAATAACCTCTTAAGGCTAGTGCAGCTGGTCTATAGAAAACTGAAACAGGACCTTAGACAGTGTGATTTGTGCTACATATAGCCTGACACAGGGACCAACAGCTGAGCTTCCCTCTATTGTCTTCTTCAGCTGCACTAGACCAGCTTTCTGTTCCAGACCCTCTTGGCCGAGGTCACCCCCTGGGCTGAAGTCAGTCATGTAGCTGCTAGCTCTAGGTCAGAAGAGGGATGTGAGAGAAGATTTCTGCCTCAGAGTAGGTTGATATTGGTCTTATCTGGGCTGCCTTGCTGTCCTCTGCAGAAGTGCCCAGCTCTGAGCATGTGGGTTATGTTGTGGGTAGTTGGATCAGAAGCGCTTTGGGAGGGCAGCAGCACATCTCTGTCAGAGGTTTGTGGTGGGTGTCTCTTCTAAGACAAAAGGTTAATAGAATTCCAGTATTTTATTTACAAATCCTTTGTTTTCTTTGCTTGCTTTTAATTTCACATTGTGAAAACTTCTTCAGTCACGATGGGAAAATAACGTCTTGAAGCCCATGCAATTGCAATTATCTTAATTTTAACTAGCTTATGTAAGTTATTTATCATGCTTCATTCTTGGACTATATGAAACAGCATTCTTCGTGTTTGCTCACTACATGTCCTCCTGCCCTTATTATCTAATTTCTTCTTTACTTACTTTTAGGTTTAGGGGGTTACTTTGAGAGTTACTTGAGATTTTTTTCAGTGTAATGATCTGCAGAGTAGCCAGCATCTGGGCTTTTAGTGGGACCAGAGTATGTGTATGTTCCACAGAACTACTTGCTTCCTTGTTTCTGAGGCAAATTCAAAGCTCTCATCTCAGCCCCCATGAAAAATCTTGTGAGTTTTTTAGAAACCATGTCAACTGGAGCAGTTTCTTTTAAGCCAACAAAGCTAATGGTGCCTAATAAAACTCCTTGTAGCTAAGGAAAAAGTATGACTGGATGAAATCTCTGAGTGGAATTAACTACCAGAAGGAGTGAGTTTAAGCCCAGTTTAAGTTGTTTTTGGAGCAGCTGAAAACGTTTTTAAAAACAGTCTTCTTGCAAAAAAACAAAGAGAAAAAATGACAGCAATAACAACAGGAAATTTGGGACTTTCAACTCATTCTCCATAATAGGCTTTAAAGAAAACATTACTAATGGGATGAAGTAAGGTAATACTATGGCTATAAAGACAAGGGATTGCAGGTAGGAGCTAAGAAATTAATCTTTCTAAATGTTGCTTTCAGGGCAGTGACATCTTAAACAATAACATGTAGATCTGCCTTTTAATTCCTAACCTGTCTCCTGCCTAGGTTCGTTCAAATCTTGTCTTCTCTCTCTTACAACACTTAATGGATGTTTAGCCACTGTTTCAGGATTCATCTAGCTAAAAAATGATTCTTTTACTTCCTATAGCTTTTTCTAACACTGTACCAACATATTGTCCTGTGGTCAGTACCATTCTCAGCCTTCCACTTCCCCTAGCTTTTGGCAGAGGAGTGAATGCAAGACTGTGTATCCTGAGTCTCCTGGTAGCTGCTGTGCCCACCCTGATGCCGGTCCCATGTTCTTCCTCCCTCTCTTACTCTGTTTGTGCTTGGTGCAATGTGTCAGGCAGTTCAGTGAGTTGTGCTGCTTTAAGATAAAACTGATATTTTTGGAAGATTTGGTTTTCAGCTGTGTTGGTTCCCTGAAAAGCCTCATCATGAGTTTTCACAGACTGTAGTGTCAATCTGTGGGGAGAGAGCATTAGGACTTCAGCTGGGTTAAGGTGCTACAGAGGGGTACCTTAGCTGATGGCATTTTGCTGTATGATTCATCTAAAATGTACCCTTTCCTGTTCACAACGCAACTTTTGTTACTGCAAAATTATCTTACCTGGTGTCGTGGTTTAGGAACGGTATCTCCAATTTAGTGTTCCCACTGAACCACTGCAAACCATGCACTGCTCACTCATTCCCCCCTTCCGCTGCAGCAGACTGTACAGGAAAATTTGAGGCACAAAGGGTAGAGATCACGGGTTGAGATAGGAACGATTTACTGGAAACAGCAAATAAAAAGAAAATGAGCAGTAACAGCAACAATACTAACGACATAGTGCATAAGGAGAAAAAGGGAATGATTCACACGTGACTGCTCACATCCCTCAGGAATGAGGAAAAGGAAAACACCCGACAATAGCCGACTGCTCCCTCTACCATGCTCTTCGACTCTTCTGCAATCCCCTTAAAATGACATGAGGTGGTATAGAGTAACCTCTGTGTCTTGGTCATGCCCCCTCCTGGCTAGTGCTAAAAATGAACCCCGTCCTGGCCAGAATGAGGACAGCTGGTCTTGAAGAAACACCATCCCGTCTCATCAATGTTGCTGTAATGACCATTTCTTATCATGTCAAGTTCCCTGGATAACACTTCCCTATGCAGCCTTTACCAATTCCCAACGTTTTCTACTGCATTAAGTGCCTCAAACTCAGGGCCCTTCTTGTACTTTTTTATCCTGCCTCAACAGATCTTAGTCACTCTCAAAGAATTAAATTCCTTCTCCATTTACACCCTGCTGCCATCACATGCTCAGTTTCAGGATGCTCTTGATGACAGTTATCCACGTTGGGGAAGCTTCTACATATCCCTGCTGTTATCTTCCCTGACACCCCTTGTGATACCTACAACAGGAAAAAAAAAAAGAAAGATGACTAATTGCTGCTGTGCTCAGTCTGTAGACTGCTGTGTCAGCCAGTATTGTATTACTGTACCTCTTCTCATGCTCATATCTTTTTCAATACTTCATTTATGTTGATGCAATATCTTAGAGCAGCATCCTGGTCCAAATTTCTGGGGGTTGGAAGGAGGTTACTACTCCATTTTTATTGACTGCTCCATCTTTACTAGCTGTGCAAGTTGCCAGGATGTTGATCCATACAGTTAAAAATTCAAACCAGAAGGCAATATGCATTGATAAAAATTATCTGAACAGCTCGTTCACGTTGCTAGATTCAAATGTAGAAGCACTATCTGGAGTAATATCAGCAAAGAATTGTTGTCATTTAAATTTGGGAGTTTCAAAAACAAGGAAAAGCTTTAAAAATGTATGCAATCAGAACTAAACTAAGTAAAATGAAAGTTTTGGTAGGACTTTGTGGCTTGGCAGACTTCAACACGGGCTGAGGAGACCCATTTCTCTGCTCCAATGTTTGTTTTTATGAAGACATTTTGTATATAATGATGTGGTGATATGTTACCGTGGATGTAGCACTAAATATAGCGTGAGAATATGTGTGCTATTTGAAGACATCATACAAGGGTGTGTAGTGGGGGCTGCATTTGCTGTATGTGCAGTACCCTATTTATAACAGACATATAGGATGGATTTAGTGTACTAAAAGTGAGCATGTGAACTGAAGACTTGTAAGGACGTAGTGGTAGGGCTCAACAAACCAGAGTATCCAACTTGTCAAAAAGAATACTGAATTCATGAAATGCACTCAAATTTAGCTGCTTTTTAATATGCTAACAAAAAAATCTCTGGTTTGGTTTCATTTTACACCTAAACTAAGTAGTCAATAAAAAATATGACCTCGATCTTGCTATTTTTGGTGAGTGGGTTTTTTGCATCCACAAAAGTCAAGTGAAATCAAGTAAATCCTCAGTTTATAATCTGTGTTCATGCGGCAAATTATAAAATTATGTACAAATGCTGGTACATGCCATTAAGAGCCATGGCCACTAGGCCTGGTCCCTGTTTTCTGGTGGGAAAAGATGTTTTTCTAGAGACTACTTCTCTCTTCATTCCTTCAGAATGCTTGAACACACTTTGCTACAGCTTTGATAAATTTTCTTCACCTTGCAACTTCCATTAGCCAGATTAGAGAAGCTGAGCATCCGCTTTCTCACCTATGACTGAAGAGTAATTTTTTTTTCCCCTGGCTTTTGCACAGGCTATACTGTTCTGTTGCACTTTTCTTTCACATTATCTCCAGTGATAACATCCCTGAGGCAGAAACTTCCTTCACACAGAATTTAAATTTGTCCACAGGCTGTTGAACACTTAACCTCTTTGAAGTAGGCATATGACTTGCAGATTGATCCTGTACACCAACAAAGGATGTGTTGAGGAATTTCATTGCTCCATAGCAGTAAAAGTAAATGGATTGGTAAACTTGTCTCAAGTTAAAAATTCTTGGCTTATTTACTTACAGGAAGCTGAAATATCTCAGAATCAGAAAATTAAAGATATACACAATTCTGACTTCTTCATCTGTGTTACCAAAACAAATCATTACAATGTAATTGTGAACACAACTTGAGAAACTTTTAAAATTCTAATCAACAGTTATTTTGTTAAAGTATTTTGAGAGATCAGCTGTATGTGTACCAATACAGAATTTTTCTCTTACTTGCACCATTCCTTCAAAAATCATGAGGATTTTTTGGCTTCCAGGAATAGCAAAGATAACACAGGGATGTTCCATCTGCCCTGTGCAAAGAAATATCTCTGTCCAGCTTATTTTCTAAGGTCAGAAGCTTCTGCTTCTCTGATTCCTAAAGGAGGGAGTGGAGCATAAAGCTGTTTGATACCTGTCTACCATTTTCTCCTGCTGGTCTGGTGGGAGAGATGCTTGTTGCAGTCCTGCCCTTTAGGGTTTAACCCAAACTCCCTCAGCTGCAGAATGCAGTAGGCTGGTTCTGGGTCTGACACACCCATTGCAGCAAGGTGAGGATGATGCATTTGAAACCACATGGAGACTCTCGCACAGCACCTCTCTCTCTCTCTCCCCAGTGAATTTCACTGTCCAGGGTCTCTCATGAAAGGATAACTCAGCATTTAGGAGCCCTGGTCTGAGCTAAAGTCTCTTGCTGTGTCTACTTTAGGCCTGATCCTGACCTAGGGACACTGCTTATCAAGGCTGGTACTCAACTCTAAGTTTTTTGGTTTCCATCTCTCATTTATACCTCTCTGGTGCCATTAACACAGGTGAACAGTAACTTAGCATGTGTTTAGAGATCCCTGTTGTCATAGTCTTGCGCCCTTAAGGAAAACCTGTGCAAGAATTCAGGAAAACAAAGCAGTTTCCCTGAGTTCCTCATTGCCTGGCTCATGAGTCTCTTTTATCAACTCCAGGATGAGAACACAGATCTGCTACAGCTGCCAGAGACTGTCAACATACAGTGGCTGAGGGAAACCTATATGCTCATCCTCATTACAGTGATGGAGGGTGTTTTTAGCTGAAGGCTCATGACCTTTGAGCAGAGTCATGCAGACCATGGTCTGGGCTTTGAAATGCATTCAGCCTCTGGCCCTATGGCTGCACCTCCACAACCAGCATTGCAGCAACATTGCAACATCTCTTCCCGCACAAATGAGGAGGAACACTCAGTTTATTTTCATTACATTGGTCTTTTATGCATTGTTGCCTTATAGACGACATCAGCATTGCAGGCAATCTAGAGCCTATATGCTCTGTTTCTATTACAAGCCCAGCTTTCCTGAAAGCAGAAGTTGTGAGAGCCTAAAGACAGTATTTTCAAGAGAAGTCTATTCACAAATAGGGTTTATAAGGCTGGATTGTGTGTAAGAAGAACTGAATGTACCTTTGGAATCCTGGGCCCAAATGTGCCAAACAAATTGTACACAGGCTCACAGCACTTCTGAAAGTCCAGCATTGAGACCTCACAGGAAACTTGAGGCAAAGGTTGGAGGGGGACCCAGGACTGGCTTCCAAGTTTCTCTGGCCCAAGATGAACATACTTGTTTACTCAAGAGAGCATGCCATGTTAAGCTCCAAGTGTAAAGGAAAATTTGGTCAGTGCACAGTTACCAAGACTACTTTGGCAGCGATGCTGGATTAAAATACCAACTCTTCACATGAGATTTAATGAGTGCCAGTAGGCAAGGTGAGGCCTGTTTGAAACTTTTTAAAAAATAATTGTATTTAGTCAAGCCAAAGCATTTTCATCAAGAAGATAGAGAACTTTTTGAACGAGAAATGGAAGCTAATTTTCTAATACAGGAAAAGGAATGTACAAGTCCCTAAGACTTAGTCACATACATGGTCTACCAGAAGACAACATCTCCTTACTCACAACCATAAAAGTTTCTGACAATTCTTTCCTGCAGAAGGTCTTGATTCTGGTCTGCAGGGCACTGAGGCAGCCATGTACAAGTCAGGGATAGCTGGGAACAATGCCTGGAAGACAGCGTGATGAGCCTTCCCACCACGGGCTTAGCCTAACCAAATCCAGGCACAAATGTGGTGAGAACTGTTCCAAAATTGGACAGCCTTGAACAGAAATACTCCTGTGGCATTTTCAGAGTTTGAAAGGTTTTGTCTAGCTCTGATAACAGTCTCTGCACTAGAAAGAGAACGAGGACAACTGTCTCCCAGTGTCATCCAGATAATGGGGTGATTGTCTGCAGCTAACTCTGTTCTTTTATCAGCCTTCACATGCTGGAGATCACTCAGCTTCACAAAACTGGGCTTGTACAGGGATTTTATCATTCTCAGGGGCATAGTTTTTCCCAAACATTTCTACAGAACTAGTTTTTGGCTTATTGCATGGATGGGCCTCTTGACATGACTGATTATGAAGAAGGGAAGGCAGGTCTGGTTTGTTTAGTTTTTTAAAAAATTATTATTAGTACATGATGTTTTGACCCCTTTGGCCTGGTATCTCCTGAGCCAGAGAGGAGAGCAGAACCTAGGCAATGAATGAAACCCTGAATAGAAAACACCATTGTTTCAATTTTTTTAAAAAGAATATTTACAAGGACTAATTGCATGATTTAACATTTGAAAACTTTGCATTCCTTCTCTGCTTTGGAGAGTAAAAGGGCCTATTATCATTTCCAGGCCAGATGTTTCAGTTTATTGAGCCTGTTTGATCCCTGCACCTGTCTAAGACCAGCAGTTGCTGGATTAGTGGAAGGAGCTGAATTAAAAAATCTGGACAACTGTTACTGAACAAGTGAATGGTGTGAAAATGAACAGACATTTGGTATAAAGGATTTACTGTTTGTGACACAAGGCAGTACACATCATTTATAGTGCAAAATGAGCATGTAGCCTTCATTCTGCATGTCCATGTGCTGGAATATACATTACAAAGTGACAATTACAGGAACTTCCAGTGAGGGTAAGAAAGGAAGGGAGGGAAGCAAGGGAAGCAATGGACACATTACACCATCCATCTGTGAGACAGCCGTTCAGTTACAAGGAATTATGTATTATTTCTGGTGGATTATGTTGATTATAAAAAGAAGAATTTGGTTCCTGCCTCCGCAGTGAACATTACCGTGCATCCTGAAGGAAGCAATGGCTTTTCACTTGTCCCTTTCCTGTCCTCTGTCTCTTTCCTTTGCTCCTTGCTCCCTTAAACATAACCATAGGATACATTTTCATGCTTCCTGGTTTGTTTCTTTTTCTCTTTTGACTAAATGCACTGTGCCATGTGACTTACAGAAGTTGTTTCACGTCTCAGGTCTGTTCAATTAAGTCACAAATGTGGCCAGCCCTAGTAGATCAGAGCCCAAGATCCCTCCTGCCTGGTAACCCATCTCTGACAGGCAAGATTAAGTGGATGGCCAGTATTCATACATCCTTATGGCTTAAAACGCCTCAAAACAAATATGTGTCAAATGCACACTCTAGGGGATGAACTGCAAGAGGTGGCACTGTGGAAAGTTGTTTCCTAAACTGCCATTGACTTCTGCCAGGGTAGGTTAAACCTTACTGGTTCCTATTATCCCCAATTTACTGCTTATACATAGAGGAGCCTAAAGAATAGGGGGGGACATAGGTGTGAGTGAGTTAAGTGAAGACAAACGGTTTCCACTGCTGTGTGAGGTGTCTTGGATCATTTCCCAGCCCCGCCTATTGAGTCTGCCTCTTCCACTTGGGAAAAGTCAAGTGTGTATTCAAATACTCAGCACAAAGTTGTTCCTGCCTCTGCAAAGATCATGTCTAAAGGTGATTGGGTTGAAGACCATGGATGATATCTCTGATATATAGGTAGATGCATAGCAAAATAAAGTCACTTGTCCAATATCAAACAACTCAGTCTACAATAAGAAGTGAAACCAAACATCCTCTGTGACAGCTCAGAGATTTAACCACAAGCTCTTAAGCCCTCCAGCCTTTTCAAAAGCATCTTCAGTGCTTCACTGATCTGTAAGCACTGACCCTGGTTTTGTGCAAATAAGCTGACCTAAGTGACTATGACTTGAGCAAGGACAGTTTTATGTGTTCAAGTGCAAAGATAGACTTGGTCCACATTCGTCAGAAATCGTTCTTATGCCCAGAGAGAAGGCAGCTTGTGAGGCTTATTTGGAGACTGATATGACGGAGGCGAGCCTTGCATCTTCCCAGAACTTTCCTAGATGTTATTGCAAAGGGACTGACCCAGAGCACAGGCAGGTTGCTGAGTATAGACCCTGATGTGCTGGCAGTGCAGATGTTCTCTGCATTTGGAAGACATTGTGGAGAAACCTCAGAAATCGATAAGTTCCAGATTTCAAAAGGTATGTTTGCATGCTCTCTCCGTCATTGCCATATTTTATTGATATAAGTTCTTAAACTCCAGGACTTCTAGGGGACTAGTGCCTAACAACCTGTAAAACTCTGGCTTCTGGTCAATTATGACAATCAGAAAGCAAGAATAGCACATCCCAAAATGTCCTATGCTGATGCAGCTGGACAACCGCAGTTTAGTTCGACTTCTTATCATAATATGTCACACGCAGACAGGCAGTAAAATGACAAAAGCTTGGCATCAGACACTGATTCATCATCTTCATATAAAGTCTTCGAGGAATAAGGAAAAAATACTGATTTTTTGTTCGCATTACAAGCAGTGGACCATATTAATTACTTGTTAATGTACTTATCAGTGACTGTTTCTAATAGGAACATAATGAAGAATTTCAGTTTAAAAAATGGAGAAATTACAATTTTTTGTGCAGTTTTTAGTTTGGTTTTGCTTTATAAATAATCATTCTTTTTAAAGCCTTTAGCTTATACAAATATGCATACAAATATATATATGCATTCAGCTTTTCTGTGTGTTTAATCCTGTACCTAAAAGATGAATTGTCTTTTCCTCTCTCTCTATTCTAATGAAAAAATATTTTACTTGGCAACTGATTTGACATTTTAGTGTTGTTTTCCATTGGTAAAATGTGACTCTTATTAAAGATCTCTTCAAAAATCTAATTCTTTTCTGGTCATGGTAGTCAAGGTAAAAGTACCATATATCCAATTGAGATGTGGCTGTCTAAGATAAACGTTGGTGTAATTGTCCTAAAACTGGTTGATGTATGCAAAAGGGATAAAACCACTGAAATTTGTTATTGAGTTATTTAAGAAAGAAAAAAAAGGTTTAAAAATGCTGTATTAACTAAAATTAGTTTCTTAAGTGTCCTGCCAATTTCAGTTCAGTGGTGTCTTGGTATAGCAGTTTTTCTGGGATGTCAATTTATAAGAACCAAGCTGTGAGCTTTTCTGTCACCAGGAGGCTGTGCACAGCTGTCCCAGCACAAGAGGTACAGCAAGCGCTCCGCTAATCTGGTACTTCCACAGTAATTTCTGAGTTCCTCAAAACAAATTTACCAGCAATGATCTCTGTTTCTGAACTCATCCAGAGTATACCACTGGCATGAAAAATGATTTTGTGTTTTGGCACTAACTTGCAGACCTGCTAGTGAGCTGGCTTGTCTCTCAGATATGAGATAGTTTAATTACTCCATAACAGCTTTAATGGTTATCCCTCTCAGGCAGTGCAGCCACTCCAAGCACTGGGAAATGAAGGCACATATATTCCTCTTGTTGGATCAAGCCCTTGTCCTCTATACCCTCTGTGAAAAAGCTGCTGAATACCTCCAATGAAGACATCTGCTAATCAAAATATTTGGGAATACTATAATGTCCCATTTTATTTATATGAAAACACAAGAGGTGGAAAGCTCCGTGTGACGCAGAGAGGACATGGAAACTCGTGGCTGAGTCCTGTTGGTCCCAGTGGCCATCAAGTGGTGTTTGCTGCTGTATCAGCTGATGTTGTCGCAGCTAAGCACAAGATGCAGTAGGGAAAAATAGTTTTGATTATGAACTTCTGAGATGAAAAGTGACTAGAATTTGGACACAGCAAGGCTTCTGAGGGTCCAGTTTGAGTTGGGCACTTCCTTGAAAAGGGCTACATAGGTCTGAAATTCTCACATACTCTGACAGAGGAGAAGGGGGTTTGAGGCTGTTGTGAGACACGTAGTCTTTGTCAATATGATCTTATTTTAACTTAAAATGACTTAGAGATCTTTAGTGCACTGAGCCCTCTGAGGGATGGCTGAGTGACATGGTGCCTTTGAAGATACAGTGGTATTGCTAGCAAGGCATCAGTAGACAAAACATTAAACTCACCTGGCCTGTCTTGTATGTCACCCAGCCCTGTTTTAGGCACCCAGCCCTGGTGAAAATGAACTGCTTTTGTTTGTCTGTGGCTAATCCAGGTAGAGGAGGATGGGGAGCTGCAGAAAAACCATTTCCCTTGTCTGAAAAGGATTAGAGGTGCCAATTTTGACATTTTACATATTCTTAAAATTCTTGTGCTGTCTGTAAATGAGTAAAAAAAGAAAGGAAAAGGAAAACAAAAACAAACCCAAGGGACTGCATTGTGTGTGTTGAGTGTGAGCTACAGCCTGAAGCTGTAAGCCAGAGACCCATTTTGTCACTTTGCACTTGCAGTTCATTTTCACACTAACCCTTCCAGTTTAGGGCTGAGTAAGCTAAAAGTAAACAGACTAATGCCAAAATCCCCCGTGTGTATAGGATTACTCAGTGGTAAGAAAATTACTTGGATACCTGGGCTGGGGAAGAAGGGGACCCCCTCCCAAAGGAGAAAGGGGATGGTGATACAGAATTTGGGGTATCAGGTTCTTTGCCAGATGATGAGGCTCTTTGCCAGATGATGAGTGGTAGAGCAAGGAAAAAAATCACAACTCTACCTCCTCCTAAGTCTATTTAAGCAATATACATCAGGAGTGACTATCTCTCAGTGCCATATTCAATCTAGTCTGTAACTTTTTCCAAAATTAACCTAAAGACTGTTTTGACAACCTGACCCACTAGTGCTTCAGAAAAGGATCTGTAGCTCCTGCACCTGCCAGCCTCACGCAGCTTTCTCCGGCACCTTAGAGAGTCACAAAGCAGCATCAGGCAGTTTTGAATAGGCAAACATGCCTTATCACAAATGCTCATGTCTTAGGTCAGAGTTGAGCTTTGACTATCTATAGAGCTGACAATTAATTCCTTCTTTTCTGAGGCAATTGAGTGTGAGGCAAGACACACTTCAAAGCCTTTACCACCAAATAATCATATCAAATTACAATCACACTGTAAAACAGTTCTTCACACAGTGATATAAGTTTAATAATTAAAGAACCACAATAAAGCTCAAACAGAACAAATAGAAATTGTTTCCACCATCAGAGTGTAACTTCTTTAACACTTCTGTTAATTAACTACATAAGTGAACATGGAAATTATCAGGGCCTGGTTACCGTTAGACTGTCATTGATAATTTATATACCAAAGTTCTGATATATTTCTAGTGAAATAGAATGAAGCAAGATTGAATTCAACATATGTTCAGGAGTAGCAGCTCCTCCTCTTTTCCTTTTATTTAGCTTAATAGTCCTGTTGTACTAGGCAGTCCCCACCCACTTATCTCCTAAATTGTTCAAATAAGTATTTTCAATTCCCTTATAATCAGCCTGCTACTAAATTTCAGCAGCCTGAACTAACCAGCATCTCTGATGCAGCAGAAGTCTGAGGTGACTGGAGCTGTGTGGTAGCAGGATGGAGGTAGCCACGTAGAAAAGTTGAATCCCACTGTTTCTGGTCTGTAGTGTGTTAGTGACACAAGTCATTTTTTAAGATCTTGAGAAGTCTGTGGGATAGATAATGAGTTTGGACAAGTTACAAACAGTGATGTGGGACAAATGCTGTTACTGGCTCAGGATGGTTTATGTCACAGTGGAACCAGATGAGGAACAAGAAAGCAAGTGTGGCACAAGCCTGGGTTTCCCCTGGGCCACAGAAGTACAGGGTCGGAGAGTCACAAAGCGGATGTTTTTTACCTAACTGATGTCACATTACCTGTCAGGGAACTTCCATTGGCAAGTGGTTTTTCCACAGTTTATTAAATAATCTCTGTGTTTAGTAAAATGAGACTGAAATGCAGATTACCACTATTTTACTAAGCTCTTAGAATGCACTTTTGCTTTTAGGTGAGTAAATTACAGATTTGCTGGGCTCTCTGAAGCAATCTGGCTAATCTGAAACTGAAATCACCTTTGAAATGTCTTGCTGATGCTGACTTAAGGAAGCCTGAGAAGAACCAAAATCACCACTTGTGGTGATGGCTGTAAAATCAACGCATGAAAATGCTACTTCAGGTTGGGTAGTTGGTAGTTGGTAGTTGGTTGCGTAATAAGCAGTGTTTACTTCATGCAAAAGGCATCTTAAACCTGCAATTGGCAGAAGTACTGTCCATACCTGCACTGAGGTTCTGTCACTGTTCAGCAAGGACTATGTGGTTAATGGGGTCAGCCAGAAAACAACCTTGTGCTTTGCAGATGGGGGAAGCAGGGAGAGAAAGCCCTGTGCTCTGGCCCTTGGCCTTGAAGTGCATATCTGTTTTTCATCAAGATTGATTTTGGTAGGAATGGGGGCTCAGAGAAGATGTCTCTCTTCTTCCCTATTTTGATCTTGAGTGCATGCTCTTACCTGGCAAGAGTCATGCTTCTGCTTGCATGATCTTGGTCTTGCGGATCCTTTGGATTTCTAGCTGAGCCCCTCAGGGACAGTGAAGGTAGATGCACTCCTGCAGAGCCTGGAGGCTAGACATTGAAGGTTTGAACCTTCTTAAGGACCTCCCACTCCCTGACTCAGTCTCTATACTGTTATTGAGGAGAGCAAATTCCAGTTCCCACCCAAGAAGATACACCTTGAGTGACAAGACACAGGGCTATGAAACTTTGGACTGCCCAGAATTTCTGCATAAAGTAGCAGAAATCCAGAGACAGATTACTTCATTAGCAGGGTTTGTTCCTGTCTGCTGGCATCAAACTCCCTGGATCCCATGGGGCACACAAAATCTACTTCCAGACCCCAAGGCCTGGGACTGACCTTGTGCAACTTCTGTGAGAATGGACAGGAAACCTGTGACACACAAAGGGCCTAAAATAAGGCCTCCTACAGTCAAAAGCTAGTTCTCCAGTCCTGCTATGCCCTTGCATCTGAGGAGAGGAAACACAGGAAAAATTTTGTGGTTTTTCTTCACAGAAATTACTGCAAGGTAATGGGTAATTTACAAAGAAGTTGATTAAAATTTCTGTGGGGTATAGCAAGGGTTTAGTAGTCACTGGTAGATTAATTAACAGTGGGCAATAAGTCCCCATCTAGCTGCTTGTGACTGATCCCAACCTCTATTACTCTGCATCTAATAAAACTTCCAATACATTATTCTATATAATCTTCATAAATCAGAATAATTATTAATAATGTGAAGAAATTAAAGGAAACAGGTGGACATAGATATTCACTGTGGGATGTTCCCACTCAGAGAAACCTAGCAGAATCGGTCTGGTGACCAAAACATGTATTTTAGAGTAGAAGGAACAGCAAACAGCTGCTGTCTTATCAGAGCAGATGCCATTAACTAAAAAGCAATGTAGAAAGCATTTTTGACTCTCACTTGCTAAATGTAATCTAACATTTACCCACCACAAGCCAGAGGTCAACGTCTCTTCCCTTCTAGCAAATACTGGCTGTGGATGAAAACTAAAGAGTAATGTTCTTCCTTTGAACAGTACTTCCATTAGCAGGAATACTGTTGTTTCTAAGTGGCTTTGCTGTTGAAGCACGTGCCACTGTGCTTGGGAGTTTTAGATCTTTTAAAGCAACAATGACAACAACTCCTTTTAAGTAAAAGATCTTCTTAAACCTTTTAAACAGAAACTTTCAAAAAAAGTTTGTGGCATCACTAAATGACGGAGCTTTGCCTTTTAAACTTTAGGTTAGGGAAGAAAACCGCTTTATTCCCTTCCTCTGGGCTTATATTCACTTTACAATAAACTACCCATTTTTCACTTACATGTCAGACTGAAGAAAGGAACCTATTTACTGATACGGGCTCTATCAGTTCTTAGTAAGTGGATGGGTTGTTGGGGCTTCATTTTTTGAAAACCCAGCAGAATATCCACCATCTATATTCTTGCCAGCCCTTGATGCTGCTTTCTGGTTTTTCACAGAGTAGGTGAAGTTGGAAGGGACCACAGTGATCAGCTGGTCCAACCTCCGTGCTCAAGCGAGGTCATCCCAGAGCACATGGCCGAAGATTGTGTCCAGATGGTTCTTGAGTACCCCCAGTGAGGGAGACTCCACAGCCTCTCTAGGCAACCTGTTCCACTGCACAGTCACCCACACAGTAAAGAAGTTCTTTCTCATATTCAGGTGGAACTTTCACTGCATTAGTTTCTGCCCACTGCCTCTTGTCCTTCTGCTTGGCACCACTGAGCAGAGCCTGGCTCCATCTTCTTGGCACCCCTCTTCAGATACCTACAGACATCGATGAGGTTCCTTCTCAGCTGTCCCTTTTCGAGGCTGAACAGGCCCATGCAAAAGGAAGGCACAGTCCCTTAATCATCTTTGTAGCCCTGTGCTGAACTTGCTCCCGGAGTTCCATGTCTCTCTTGTACTGAGGAGGACAAAAATGAACACAGTACTCCAGATGCATCCTCACTCGGATCCAGCGGGATCCAGAGGGGCAGGATCACTTCTTTTTTGGGGCATAAGGAGACTCTTGTGCGCCACAGAGCTGAATTAGCCTGTGCTTCACCTTCTTCATTCTCAGCAAAGGTTTGCCACAACCGTTGAGCCAGGCTTTCCATTAATCTGCACACTGTCTTATACTTCAAACTAAACACAAGAGATATTAAGATCTAAAAGATTAATGACAATATTTTGCATAACCCTTGAAAATGATAAAATTGTCCTTCGGAAAAAAGACAAGTATGTATGTTGCCTGAAACATGTGCTTGCATCCCTGACAAATTTCTATCTTTGAAAATTTGTCCAAAGGCTGTGTTTTGTTACCCAATGTACAATTTGATAAGGTTGCATGTGGCTTCTGTAAAAAGTGGAATATTATCTCCCGTTTGTTTTCCATTGTTTTGGTTAAGACTTGACACTCAAGAGACTGCTTTTGTCACTGAACTAGGGAATTGAGTCTTCTTTTCCTGAATAATTCTTGAAAAATTATTATCAAGGATTTATTACAGTTACTTTTTCTCATGTACGTTTTTTTTAAGTATTAGCAGACAAAAATATGAACACACAGTTAAGATACTTTAAGTCTGAAAAATGCCAAGTATTACATTTCATGGCAAACATCACATTATATTCAGGAGAATGAATGTGCAAATGTGCCCTTTACATAGTTCACAGGAGCCCTTCCTCAGAATAATAAGGTGCATATCTATGACAAAAATATGGTAGCAGAAATCAGAGTGATTCTAAGCCAAGGTAAAGGTACTTCTTAGACTGTAAATAGCTGTATTAGAAGACATATCAGTATAGTTGTACTTTGATTCAGTCTTTCCTTTGAGAAAAAATCCTATTCATGTTTCAGTGTTTTGATATAGTCAGCCTCATTTGGAGGTATTCAGTGGTTTTTGTATGGGAAACCATCTAACAGGCACTACTCAGCTCTTTATGAATAGAAACTCAATTTCTTAAGTATAATAGAGCTGTTCATTGGGTCTGTCCTTGTGTTGAAATTCAAAATATATGTTCATAAATAAAAAGTGACATTATTCAGTCTCATCCAAAAGGATAGAAACCTAAACATTTCTTTATGAAGGTAAAATGAGGTGGCATGTAACAAAAAGGAGAGGCTTTTTTGTAGCATGGTGTAGCTGGATACAACAAACAATGTGGAGTCTATAATATAAGAGCTCTAAGAGATACACTACAGACTTTGATGGCAATCTTCTCTGGAGTATTCTTCATACGCTGCTGAATATTTGAGCTGTCCATCTCAGAGCAGCTGAACAGTATTTTTTGTTCTGAAAAGAGTGAGTGAGACTAAAGAATGATTTGTAAATCTGGTCAGCACCTATTTATGTTTTTAAGTCAGGGTAATTCTGAACTGGCTGCTTGCAAATGTGGTCTTGGTCAGCCTATGGAGTTTTTCACTCGCTTCGGAGAAAAATTATTTGCTAGGGAAACAAGAGTTTACCAGTGTACAATAAAAACAATAATTTTCTTTAAGTCCCTTGGTTTCAGTGAAGGTGAACCTAATTAAAAAACTGGGTTAATTATAGAATTCCTGCGGAGAGTAAGATCCCAAAGATTTCTTTCTGAGGAGAAGGTTCGGTGTTCTGGGTTTAGAAACAGAATCACAGCCATAGAAAACTGGGGGAAATGCCAGTCTGCTTCTTGTTGTCCCCCTTCCCCTAGTGTCTGAGTCTCCTTGTGTCTGTTTTTCTCACAGAAGCCTAAAGTGCCACCGTGGAGCTTCTCCTGGGGTCCATAGAGATTTCAGGATGTGCTGGACCCCAAGGCTCCCTGCAGTAGTAACCTGCATCTGTGGGACCATCTGTCCCTTGCACAGCCTCCATGTGGTAGGATGGATATATCACCAGGACGTAAGAGTGGGGAAACACTTCCTAAAACAAGATGGGCTGGGAGAAGGGCTGGTCTGCTGGGACACAGAGGAACAGCAGCTGATCATTACCGGGGCCCATTCAAAGTTACTTTTTACCTCCCTGTGTGGGGTACACTGACGAGCTGCAAGGTACATAGAATCATTGTAGAATGGTTTGGGTTGGAAAGGGCCTTAAAGATCTTTTAATTCCACCCCCCTGCCATGGGCAGGGACACCTTTCACTAGACCGGATTGCTCAAATCCCTGTCCAACCTGGCCTTGAACACTGCCAGGGATGAGGAAGCCACAACCTTTCTGGGCAATCTGTTCTGGTGCCTCACCACCCTCACAAAGAAGAATTTCTTTCTAATACCTAGTTGAAACCTACCTCTTTCAGATTGAGGCCATTTTCCCTTGTCCTATCACTACACACTCCTGTAAATGATAAGTGGTTTTTTTGAGAACTATGCTTCTAAGAATTTTGCTCAAACCTCAGCAGCCAATAATGTCATAAACCTGAAGACAGAGTTCAAGAAGCTTTTTTCGTATTAAAATACACTGCAGAAACTTTAGGCCAGCAGGGTTTAGGCATTTAATTGCCCAGTGGGGTCTACACCCTGAACTCTCCCTCACTGGGTGTGTTGGGTTCTCTGAAGTTCTGAATATAAGTGTTCCTGGGAGCTGACAAGAGTTATATTCCTGAAAACTTTTGGAAAAAAGACTCTGGCACTTAAGCATAAGATTTTTCTCACTAAACTCAATATGATAATTGTTTAATTTGCTATTTTAACTAAAGCATAACATGCTTTTAAAGTTGTATCCATTCTTCTTGTATTTCAAAAGATCAGTTTAGTAAGTAAAAGAGAGATATTTCATTACTCTTTTACTTCTATACCTCTTCTTAATTATCTTTTTTTTCTCTGTTGTCTTGTGACAGAGACCTGGTTTGCTCGTTCGTTCTGTTCTCACAGTGGAATTTGAGCTGTGTTCAGTGTTATGTTACTTCCTTCCTGCATCAAGAAACCTCTATCATGCCCAATTAACACTCTTTGCTTTCACTACACATCATCTCAGCATTCCAGGCTGCTGTTAATGGTGGTTAAATAAGACAGAAATGCCTGAAATCCACTAGTGATCCTGCCTGAAACACAGGAGCTGACAACTTCTCTGCTACTTGCTCTGTACAAGTTCAACTTGCTTGTATTCTTTGGTCAAATGCAAAGGTTGGATTTTTTTAAATGAAAGAAAAACCCCAAGCAATTTATAACCTGGAAAATAACTCTTCATTTTGTTTAACAGTTTGCAAAACTTCTTTGACATATGACCACAGCGTTTTCCCTTCCACTGGCATAATATTATCCAGGTATAAAACTGAGTTCAACTGCCTCGAGGTACAAGCTTGATTTAAAAAAAAAAATTAAAAGGCTAAATCAATATGAAAATGAGTAGTCAAAATTTAGGGTTGAGTGAGACCTTTACCCAAAGCTATATTCCAACCTTTCATGAAACTTGCTAGATTTCAAGTGTGACCTGTTTCGCTAGAAAGTAGGATTTCTGTAAGCAGAGTCTGCCTGGTCAGTATGTGTGGCTCTTTGCATGCTACTGTCCATTTCAAAAACATCTGAATGAAAAACAGATGCTGCCATGATATTGGGCTCCTGTCTTAAGACAGCTCCATGACACAGTACTCCTAAATCTTGAGAAAGCTATTAGATAAAGGTAGGAATCACACCAACATTAGTACTTTCCCCAAAGGCAAATGCTGTAATTTGAGCATAAAATCAACCAGATTACTAGGGAGCAGAAAATCTGTGCAAGGCAGCCACAGAAAACCTCTCTGCGTGGCTTCTGCTGTTCATGGCATTATCCACTTAAACTTCTGTTCCTCCTCTGCTCCTGATGGTGAGGTTGGGTTGGCCATCTCCTCCAGTCTCTACTCCCAGTACAGGTGTTGGTTTCTAACAAACTCTTTCCCTCCCTCTCCCCCCAGTATCTGGCACTCACACAGAGGGGTTCCTCTGGCTGCAGTTTTGAATGCAGCAGCTGATCAGAGAGCAAGTGAGGGCTCGATAACCTGTGTATTGATGCTCCCCAACGTGTCTGTTGGGACTACCTAGTCTATGGTATCATTCTAATGAATTTATTTCATCTTTATGAAAGCCCTCCTTTAACTCCTATTCCCCTGCCTTACTGAAGTGTTTCACCCATTAGCCAGTGCAAGCGTAAGGTTTCTCCCCTTAAGAGCTTGGCTTCAAACCCAAAAACTGTCCTGTGCTGGCTGGGATAGTGTTTGGAGCAAGGCTCTGCTGCAGCAAATCAGGATTTCAGCTTGCTTGCTGCAAGCTGACCACTCCCAGGGGAGCGAACACGGAGATCAGACAGATAGATAATCAATGCTTGCTTTAGCAGTGTCTTTGGATGCCACAGGGGTGTGGAGAGGAGGACGGGCGTTCTCCCGCAGAGCGTGATGCCGGTGGAAGGCTTCAAGGCAGGATCGCTGTAACAGGACTTCCTCCTGTGATCGGAAACAGAGATAAGAGTGAAACTCTAACTAGAGAGCTTCTCAGATGTAAGATTTAACGCCTTCTAAATGATTGTGTGTCCGTCTAACAGATTTAGCTTGTGGCAGGAAAAAAGGAAAAAGAATAGCGTTAGGAAATCCAGGATTGATGTTAAAAGTACTATGAAGCAAATCTCAGCAAAACAGCTGAGTACAGATTCATGCTTTCAAAACACATTCAGGGAAAACAATAGAATTGGAAAGCAATTTATGTTTAGCACATGAACAAAATAACTGGAAAACCCACCTATCTCAGGAGGGACTGAATAAAGACCAGGACTAGTGCTTTTATTTTTGCTTACCTTTTAGGTATTTTCTCAAGACAGTACTAAATTACAGATAAGCACAGAGCATGTAATGCTTGATAACAGCACATAGTTCAAGCAAGTGAAACGTGTCCCTTGTCACAATATTGACGTGCTTTATTAAGGAATGTTCAGACACTGCCTTTGTAACAGCGTTAACATGACCATTAACCAGAGTGAAGAGGACGGGCACGAACAGACAGATCGTCTGCATCACCTGACAAAAATACACCCTTCCAGCATTGAAAAACATCAGTGGTGTAAACAGAAAAGTTGAGATAACTGGACAGAAAACAAAGCAAATACGACCAGTGGTATTTGCTAGCTGTAAATTTGGATCTGGTGGTTTGTAACATTGGCATGTGTCTTGTGAGGAGCTTCATTATCATCTGCCTGCAGTCTTCATGAATTGTATTTCTTTTCATGGGCTCTTAAATATGCATTCTACCAGTCACCTGGGCTCTAAGAGAGAAGTGAGGCACATGCTAGGGTGGGCTCGTGTATTTGCACTGACTAAAATGCAATCCTTTTTTTATTCCATTTCAATGACAACAGTCAGTGACTGAACAATCAGTCCCAGATGGGACAGATCCCATGCAAACCCTCTTCCTCACCTCAAGTTTTTGACCAGCCCCCACTGAAGAGGCTGTGAATGATGGGCTCCTGTGCTGTCTTGTATAGGGTTGGAGCAAGGTGTTTGTTTACATGCCTCCCAAAACTGGGAGCAGGAAAGTGGGAAATGCAAATAAATACATATGAACCTTAAAGACATGTGAGCAGTTCTTTCCTCTCTCCTCTCTGAGACCTGCTCAGGGCAGAGTGCAGAGCAGTTTCATGTGAGCACGCTTTCAGAGACTGGCCTTCCAGATCCACTCTGAGCAAATGGAGAACAACTTGTACAACTTAGAACAATATTATTAGCTCAAGAGCTCATATCACAAGATTGTGGCTCACTTGTACCACAAGATTGTAGCTTACATGCTGCAGAAAACCAAAGGCCAAACCTGCCAGGAGGTGCTGATCTCACACTGTCCCCTCAGTTCATCCCTCCTGCCTCTTTCAGTTTCTCAGAGGCTTCAAATAATGATTCTGTCATTGCTGCAGGTTAGTGAGCACAGTTCCCCTTCTCCTCTTGCCATTAAGGTCTTTCATGTTTTATTATTGAGGTGTCTAATCTTCTTGCCCTTTGTTGAGCATTGCAAGCCTTGTTGCAGCTGTTCTGTATGAGTTTAATGTAACTCACTAGATAGATGTGTGGATGAGACTCTCCAAATGCTTGTGTTCTGCTTAGACATTATCATGAAAACATAGCAGCCTTGACCTTTCACATAACTTAGCCAGCCATGAATGGTGGCAAGCCCTGTCCCCCAGCCACACAAATTTCATGCCTGTTCATCAGCTGCTATTATGCAGAAGAGCATTTTATCTCCCTTACTTTTGACATCTTAATTTGGTTGCAGGGCTTTCCTAGAAGCTATTCTTTGTATATTTTCATCCCCAGCTTTTGCCCGCTGGCAGGTATTAGACAACAAAGTGCTGTCTGGACACTTTCATTTGTAGAACATGAGCTAATTAGCACTTTTAATGGGTTTAATGGATTGCACCAGAGTCTTATAGAAACAATGCTTCTTATCTAGCTAGCAATAATTGGGAACACAAATGAGTAGATCCCATTCTCCCTTGTAATTGCATTAAATCAGCTGATGTCTGAGCTGGAGCGGTACCAATGCAAATCCATCTATGAAAGCTGCTACACCTTTCACTTTATTTTGTCTCTGTGTCTGTATATGTTCATACTTGTTTCAGTGAGACTACCCACATGTACTGTTTCCATTAGTGTGCAGTTCCCATTACATTTTGGTACCATTTACTGTTCGTAACGAGATCCTAAGCGATGACACAGCTTTATGATGAAGAGCTACCTTCTATTTCTTAATCCCTTGTTATGCAGTGTTACATGTATTAGATGGTTTACATATTGGATGTTAATTAAAGGGGAGCAGATGGAATCTGTCAGCATCAGAAAGGCTGCGTGTTCGAGTCTGTGAGCCAGGAGAAGCAATCCTCTGGTTTGTCAGGAAGCAGCCCGCTGAATAAAACTGGTGTGTGAATGGACAATCAAAACTGCAATTTCTTTGGCATTTAACTGCAATGTGATGGATTAATAACGAAGCAATTATAAAGTAGTTAAAGAAAACAGACTTGCTGAGCAGCAGCTGCTGCTTATGTAAGTATATCCTTGATGGTAAAATAACTTTGATGCCGAACAACTATGAAGTATTGTGCAAAAATGCAGCACTTTTGCTTTTATTCACTACTCTCCTCCCACCTTCCTGCAAAGAGATTTATTTCTGTGTAGTGAAAAAACATCTGTGTGATTTTTTTTTCCTACTGCTGGTGCTTCAAAATTTCTCTGTATCTCTCACAGGCAAATGAACCTCTCAATTTTCCAAGTGTGGGGAGTAAATTGAAGGGTGGGCTCTGAAATTGCTAGTACACACAACAGCTTCTGGTGGGAAGACAGCAAGTGGCTATGCTTCCAGGCTCAGCCTTTTGCTCACTGAGTCCCATCTCTACTCAGAAATATCCTCAAGCATGGGAGCAGAGAATCTGGTTCCTCAGGTGGTGATTGTCACTGGCCAGTGAGCTGCAATATTTTCTCTCTTTGAGTCTTTTCTCAGTGGTGCACATGATGATACACCTGCAAGAGAGATGCTCAGTGACAGTTGTGATGGTACATGTAGGGAAACAACGTTTGGCCCCTTAAAAATTAGATTATGAATCAACTTTTCTTACAGAAAGCCTGAAGTAGTCTTCAGAGAATTCTGTGTGGGAATGAGCTGAGGAAAGATCAGAAGCAAATGGAAATGATGACTGATTAGGGTATGGGAGAGAAGGAAAGGAGACGTAGAGGCAACTGTAATGGATAGTCATAGATATTTATGGGTATTTATCAAGCTCCCAGTTTTGACTTTCAACATGTCCTAGTGCTGTTTCTTCCCCCAGGTGTGAAGTCTTGGTTCACCTAAACCTTATTTTTACATCAGCTTAGGACCTGACAGAGAGACATGAAGTGAATCTACAGTGTGAGAGAATGAAAGGAAGGAAAGGGAAAAGGAGGCTGTCAGATGGGGGATATGGCATGTGTGTGTACAGAGCCCTTTGGTGGTTTCCAGCTTTTCACATCCTCATTCAAGGCAGCAGTCTTCTGATAGTGGGATACAGCTATGGGATTGAGTGTGGCCACGTGTTTGGTGAATGCCTGGGCAGAACAAGGTGAGCTCTCAGCTGCCACGGCACTCAAGTGCATGACTGGGCTTCACCTCTCCAAAATAAAGAGGTGAAGAAACAGCATCACAGCTGGTCAATAGAGACTGACAGGCATGCCCAGTAAATGTGTTTATGTTGGTAGGACTCATATCTGGAAAGCAATTGTCTCAGCTGAAGTAGAGATAATTAGTTATGAAATAAATGAAAAGAGATTTTCTGTGATGTGATGATGTCACAAAATTGCAGTATTATTCTACACTGTGTGAAATGCCTTTTTGTGCAAATAGGAAGTACAAGATCTTGATTCTTCCGGAAAATCCTTTTAAAAAAGACTGTACCTTCTGAGGGGTGAGTGAGCAAGGTTGCATGCAAGCAGCTTTCAAGACCACATGCTATATATGTGCATATATAGGTATAATGCACCTGTTTCACATTATGGTGGTGACCAGGCTTCTCAATCCATTAAACCAGGCACTGTCAAACAGAATGTGTCCCTGGTTCAGAGTGAACTGGGGGGTTAAAATCAGTGTGGCATTTGATGCTATATCATCAAATGCTTGGGATAAATCTAAGTTATACTATCAGAAAATAGTTACATTTATTGACCAAATTAGTGTAAAGTTTATGCTTTTTATGCTTGAGAAGGCCAACATTCCAGAAAACAGGCTGATTACCTTTAACCATATTTTTGTAGCTTGTAGTGTCCTAGTCTTGGTCGTCTTGAACATAGTTATTTCTTGGTGGTCTTGAGTAGACTTTCATTGTTTTGCTCAGGATTGACACCAGGTAACTGGCAGAAATTTCTCTTGATATACTTCTTTAGTCACTTCCCTTCCTTTTAAAAAATATAGGAAGTCAGTTTTCTACCCTTTGTTGTCTTCTTAGTTTATTACTCTGTGGCTAAAAACAAACTCTGATCTGAAAGGCTCCTTAGCTTATCCTTCAGGATTTTGGATGCAAGTTTGAATCTGTTGGTTTGAAAATAAGTAATTTTAATAACTGTTTTCATAGTGTTTTTTCCCCCCAAAGAATTAGTTTTCTCTTCCATTTATAACTATTATAAAATCATCTGGTTTTTAAAATCATAAAGGTGGAACAGCAGCCTCTCCTAAATCTCTTAATTTTTACTGAATCCCATTTGTAATTATAACATCTGTTTCTACATTAACCAGATGTCTGACATGGATTTATCTATTGTATATGTTTTTTTAATGCCTTATATTTAGTTTTAATTAAGTGGCTGCTGATATTTTAGATATTCCTTTAATTTCTCTGAATGAAAACTGTATATTTCTTTTTACAGCTGAAAGCTTTCCATTTCTTCCCTCCTTATAACGGCTGTAATTTAAAAAATATATATCAAATGTTCATACCTATTTTTAACTAGGAAAACATTTTCTAAGCAATTATTTTTTTCATATCTAAGGAGTTGTATCCATTGGTCACCCATTCCTCAAACAACTTGTACTTAAAACTGATTTTGACTTTTGTTAGGAACCACTAAAAGATCTTTGAAGATTCAAGTTTCAGGTGTGCCAGTCTCTGCTGTAGTCTGTTCCCACCTCACAGAAGAACATTAGATCATGATATTCTCACCGTACCAAATGTGTTTTCTTTATTTTTGAGTCAGTGATTTTTGGCCATCAGACAGAGGCCAAATACTGAATTAAGATGAAAGGGATGGTGTGGTAAGAAAACCACTTCCATCTTCCATGTAATCACTTAAAACCTTAAATCATAAAGCGCCCTGCATTTACGATGTCTTTGTAAGAGGCTGAAATGTCCTCTTGCAGTACACCCTTCCCCAGTTCTGACAGACAAAATTAGTTTTTCTCTTAATTTCAACATTCAGGATGCAATCTGTGCTACCAGTATCCATTACTTTTCTTCTGTGAGCTTATCCAGTCCCCAGAGGGATTTTATGTCAAGTGCCCTTTAAGTTTTGGTGTGGTGCATGAGTGAGACACAGCAAAGCTGGATCCAATATTGGGCAAATGAAGAACAGGAGAAGCTTACAGAGCATGAGAGGGCTCACTGGGGAGGGTCTGTCCATCTACTGACTGCATGATCATGGTTCTGAACCACATGGGCTAAAACTGGAGGAAGTTATTCCATTGAACTGATCTCAGAACATGGACCCAGAGCTGTTGCTGAGGATGACACACAGGCTAGAATTTTCTCGTTGAAATATTTTACCTTAATTTCTTAGCAAGAGTTTCACATTAATTTTCATGTGCTGCACACCTACATTAGAAAAATGTATTTTTCTCCTGAGATTAGTGTATAATGACATCTATCCAAAGAATGCTTAAGTATTCACACTTCAGAGAAACTGACCTTTAAGCTACACTTAGTGAAAGTAAGCTAAAATCAGTATTGCATTCTTGTTACCAAGGACACTTATAATAATCTTCTTAATTGTCCTTGACAATCTTATCATTAAAGATCTTGGCATTAATTAACTATATAATGTCTCTTGGTTGATAAAATCAGCCTTGCTGTCACAATAGGCATTGTATCTCCAGGCATTCTTTGCAGGACTGTATCTATAGCAGGGGTCGTTCACGCTACTAATGTTGCCTGGATGGCACAAAAACATTTGGAGCACTTAAATGTCTGAGAAGTGAGCTGAATGAAGGCAGTGGTGTCGCTGTAAAATATGTTCCAACTCAGTGTTTCCTAAGGGAGCTTTTATGCCAAGATTAGTATCAGTGTTTAATTGACAGCCTCTTCACTTAGTTAATTACTTGGGCTATTGTAGCAGAAAGAGAGAAATGGACAAAGGCATTTGTGATATGAATCACTACCAATACAGAAACAAATATGTGAGTCCTGTGAAGACCTACAGGAAAAATACTGAGTCTCATCTTTCTCCTGCTGGAGCGTGATCTTCTTTCAGCATTTTCAAAGGAAAACCTGAATTACCACAGTGGTGGTTCAAAGGTGGCCAGGTTCAATGCTTTTATAATTTTCAGATGACTGTTAGGAAAGATTGCAAGTTGAAGGCTGAAAGTTCAACCTGTGGGCTCTGTATCAAAACACAATCAGAGAGAAATTGCATGTAATTCCGTATCTGCTCACACATCACAAAAATTTTTCCTTTTTTTTTTCAGTATATGTTTCTAAAAAATGAGCAGCCTAGAATTTCAAGTGTGGTCTGTAAATCTCTCACACAAATAATGCACTGACTGTGGTTATGCTTAAAATATGAGTGTGCACAAGGTCTTTCAGATGCAAACGTGGGAATACAGCAGTCTTGTTGAGAATGCTTTCCAGAAGGCACAGTCAGTCAACTCGGTGTCTCAGCCTGGCCTCTTGGGTGTGCACGCAGTACCCACCTCCAGCTGTGCCACCAGCAGGCACCAGCCAAAAGCACACAGCTGCTGAAGGAAAGCAGTTTCTATAGTGGTCCTGTATTAATTTTGCTGAGAACAGCAGATTTATCTTTCTGTCCAAATTTATCCTCCTGCCCGTAAACAGAGGGAGACCACAAACTTTTCCGTTTTGGCAGTAGGATCTTGGAGGGCTGTGTGACTTCCTACCAATGGCCATGGCAGAAATCTCAGCAACTGCCAGTGAAAAAATCCCTGCCCTCCCCCCTAAGCAAAGCTATAGGAGGAAAGAAGCAAGACTAGAAATACTCCTTACGTAGCAGGATTGAGAGCGTCCTTTCTTTTTTTTTGTTCTGTGGTGTTTCATAACCCATTTACTGCCCAGTTGTTGTCTATCAGCACAAAACCCCATAGGACTTTAGCAGTAAAGTGGGAAGGACTATGAAACCTCTTCCATTTGCTAGTGCCACCGTCCCTCCACAGTGAACAATCAGGGCATGATGAAACTTAGCGTGAACTCTAAAATCACTATGGACTATCCTCAAAAGGCTGGGGATCAAGGGCAGGTCCTCTGAAGTAAAAAAGATTTTTAGCTAAGATACTTAGCACTAGCAATCCTCTAATTTAGACCAAAACCAATGATCGCTTGCAATTGTAGACCTTGGCATGAACACCACTGCTGTGAGCTACAGCTCAGCCCCATTAAGTCTTCTATTTCCAATTACAGACTCAGCTTGCCATATCACTTTATAACAGGTGCTTCTGGGGTGCAATTTCACTACCAACTAACAGTCTGAGCCACTGATAAAGAAAGAGTCCAGTTCTCCTCCTCTCTGGTCCAGGTTACATGTCCTCTCCCAGGTTCCTGGTACCCAGCTGCTGCACAGCCAGGCTGAGCCACCTCTGCTGAGTGCTCTGGCTGAAAGCTGGCTCAAAGAAGAGCAAAGCAGTCGGTGGACGAAGTGTCCTTCCAGGGGAGAGCCAGCATCCAGACTGGCCTCAGCACATCATGAATCCATGAGTTTGTGATGTATGTGATGTGTCTGAAGGCAGCCAGACATTCACATAGAGGCTCAATTAGAAGAATTGTTAATTTTAGTGGAGATATTCTGACTCAATCTGCCAGTCAGACTGTATTTGTCTTTCAGCACTTTTCCCATCAAGTTTCCTTAGGCACAGCTTTTAATATGGAAATTATATTGCTTATGAAAAGGAGCAGACCTGTATTGCATACTGTCTCCCTTGGTGATCCTTCCAGAAAGTCATTCTCAACCAAGAAGACTGGTAGCAGGTGCTAGGCAAAGGGAGACTAATCCCCATTGCTGCTGCCATTGGGTCTGAGCTGGATACAGACATCTGCAGGTATGTCCTGTGAATCTCTGAAATGCTCATGCCCCATAAACTATCAGGGCATACAATCTTTCCATATAAAACACTCATTTTCTTTTTTCTTCTCTGATGGAATAAATCAGATTCCCAGGTTCAAGTAAATTTTTTCTTATATGACTCCATTTTTATTTCACACCTTTCTTTTTTTTTTTCCTTGTGATTGTCTTTCACCTTTTGCTAGCCATTTTGCAGAACAGGTTTCACAAAATCTTGCATATTCTAAGGCAAAGATAAAAGAATTGCCAAAGTTTGGATTCTTGAGCTCCTTTTTCCAGCCTACCAGGAGAGGGCTAAAGTTAATGCAAGAGTTTACTCTCTCATTTCCGTTTTCCACAAGGGAAATATGAACGCTAATGACTGTGTTGGGGAAAGCCCACAGCTGAACAGATGGGAAGACGTAAGTGCCAGTGAAATTTAACAGTAGAGTAAAAAGATCGTTCCAAAGCTTCTGCATTTGGATCTGAGCAAGGTCTGAACAGAGGTTCCGAAGGCCACTGATGCTTGAACTCTGACTTGCTGTATACTGAAATATGTCTTCCAGTTCATTCAGGGGCAGGGCTATATTTCATGGCTTTGGATACAGCTTCACAAGCTTCCATCACCATCACCCTCAGCCCCTGCCAGATTTATAACTGAGGCCAGCTTCCTGTTATTTCAGGTCACTGTCATTTCATCTGCCTTTAGACACTGTTTTCATAACTTTGAGGAATGAATGCTGCATTCACTATCTCAACAGCTAGATTTTCATCCTGACTGCTCATTTCAGAATTCATCGTTATGTGTCATAAAAGTGTATCAAACAGATGGGGTTTGGTGCATGGACTAAAATCAAAGACTGGGCCTGTAAAGATGTGCCTTTAAATGACCTGTAGGAGTAAGAATATCTTGCTCTGCATCAAGTTCATTCAGGTAGTTTGTGATATTGTGGTATAAAAACCAACCCTTATCGTGACTTTCCTCATACTTTTGTATTAGTCTTGTAAAAGTTCAATGACTCAAAAATGAGCAAAGTATTTTGCAATTACATGCACCCAGGAAAGATATAAACCTTGAAAGAATGAATTGGAGATAATAATAAGCTGGTTTCTGGGACTTGTGTTCTGACAAACAAGTCACAATGAGGTCCAATTCTTGGCTACTTGTCCCTGTAGAGACAACCACTGGTAGGGCAGAGTGGTAACTTCTGTTCAAAAACTTGACTTGGTAGCTAACTGCAGCTGGGTGTTGGTGTCCTTGATGCCCACTGACACAGGGAAACCCTTGTATGAAACTATCTCATTGCTCTGTGAGTCAAACTATCCAAGGCCTTCTCCTTGTTCTCACTTTTGAAGTAAATGAAATGAAGCTCTAGAAAGAAAACAACTTGTGACACACAGAGAAAAGGTGACAGAATGATAAGTAGGGTACATTTGACAGCTGCTTTCACCAAAAAATCTTTCTTTTCCTCAGTTCTGCTATAAGAAGTAGCTCTTCCTATGTCTTTTTCTCTAGTTCTCTATTCTCCATCTTGCAGAACTTCTGCTGTTATTTTCTCTGGCAGCTTACTAGAACCTTGAAGTAACCAAAAAAATTAATACAGGGGAAAGACTAGAATGGAAAAAATAAACTGTATGGAAATGTGCATCTGTTAGTCTCTGGAACGGTCTTCACAGGCAGGCTCTGCAACTGGTGTATTTCAAACAGAACCAGTCACTGATCAAGAACAAAAATGGCTGGAAGAAAAGAGATCATTTTAAGACATTTTGTTTCATCTTGTCTAGCCCTGCTTGTAGGCTGTGCCACCTGAGGCAGTTGCAATGGCAGTCACCATTGCACTACTACCACTTGGATCTCAGAGTTAATTTCCCATTAATCACTTGGAACTTGTATTTTTGGCCTGCTGGCTGTCATTTTAAACAAAGCAGCAGTGATATGTGCTTAGAAAATGTATTCTGAACCCATAAAACCTAGACTTTTTATGTATAAATTGTTCAATATGATAAAATCTCCAAAAGAGTACTGGGATTATCTTCTCTGTATCATTTAAATACCCTTCCATAAAATGCTGGAGACATTAGTTTTAATTATCAATCATTACCAGGTAAAATGTATATAACATCCTTATTTTAGTTTTAGATTTTGTGTGTCATAATATCATTGAACTGTTTGATGCATGACAGCTCTTTGGGTAGTGACTGCTGAAAGACGACACCTGGCTACAATAATAAATGTTTAAAAATATTTTGGATTAAAAAGGTAACAATAATTTATCATTAGTACATAGAAAGTCACAGCAGGTACCCACAAGGCCCTATATGTTGTCTCATATGAAAAGCAGTATCAGTGTAAGAACCAATATAAAGTGGCACCAATGTAAAGTGGGACACGGATCGGGGAGCAGGAAGGGAGAAGGTGGCTAAAAATGCAGTTTTCATCCAGCTGACTTCTGGTAGCTGAATGGTGCAACTGCTCCTGTGTGTAAGAGATCTCCTGATGTCCAGTGCACGTGTCCATGGTGAGTGCACGTGTGCAGCAGCAGCAGCCCATCTGCAGTACAAATAACAGGTCTGCTGTGCAGAGAGCCACAGCGTAGGGTGTGCTAGTCAAGGGGGAGACTTTTCCAAAGTGCAAAGGACAGCAGAGCTTTCAGCTCACCCTGATGCTTTTAAAAGTCTTCCACAAACCCAGAGTCCTGGGGTGTAAGTGTGTCTGCCAGGTCCTGTGTGGTTGCCTGCTCCTTTGCTTTTGCAGTGAGCTAAGTTGTTGCAGGCCAGAAGAAGTTGGGATACCATCTAACTATGTTGACATGCTGTTGAGCATGGTCTAATAAGCTGTGTTGAGAGGTAGCATCTGTTGCCTCAGTCTCAGCTTAGCGCTAACAGGGATATGTCTGCTGACTTTTATCTGGCTGGCTTGGTCTCTGAGATGAATTATTCTCAACATCTGATTGTTTACACCTTGAAGGAGGATTTTTTCCAGCACAAATCAACATTGTTAATTCTTTTCTAAGATATAAGGTTGTCTCTCTCATTTTTAGGAAAATAAAGAAGTCATTTAGAAAATTCTTTTAATGGAGAAAAGCTTTCCATTCAATCCGATGCTCTGCAGAACCTGTAGACATCCCCATTTATTCCATGATACTCTCTGCAAAGATGGAAAGTGCTCAGGCCTCAAATCTAGCAGCTTCAAACAGGATCAATATAAATTAGCAGAGACCACTCACTGTCTTCTGAAGGGTGAACATTTACGAAAGATTGCTGTAAGTGAATGTCGTCTACTCCAAGGCAAGCTGAAAGCTTGAACAATTGCCAAAGATGAGCCAAGCCAAGGGACATGACTTGGCTCTCCCTGCCAGAGTCTTGACGGGGCCAAGGGAACTTGCTGCACACATATGGCAAAGCATATAAATTAAATGATTTTTGACAGTGGCCACCAGAAAGCAGTGTCAGCATCCTGTCACTTGGCTCTGCTCTAGCCCTGTCTCACAGGCTGCAGTGAGAAGCTCAGGGTCAAGGGCACAAACAGCCTGATTATGCCTGAATCCGCCTGTGCATGCTGCAGGTCATGAGTCCCCTTTGGTATGGCAAGGAATAAGAACGGAAAAAGCCTTCAGTTCTCAGTCCAGGCTTTAATTTTGCCAGCTACTGGCATCTAACCATGGAAGAAAACACCGTGGTTTTTTTCACTTGTTTTGTTTCCAGTGCAATTTTTTTTGCAGTTTCCAGTGCAATGGAGAGTGTGTGAGGGCAAGAAAAATGAGGTACCAGCATTGGCCGTTGTGAAAAAGTAGTCACCAGCAGCACTGTTTAGCATTTCACACCACAAATCTGTTTGAATCAGATACAAGCCTAAATCCCATGGAACAGGAGGCATGATCTTCCTGGGATTAGTGAGCACACTCTGTTAATATATATCCTAACTTTTGGAATCTGTAGCTTTAATGATATTTGTGAAAAAAAAAAAAAAAAAGAGATAAATATAAAGGACACTGCTAATTCAAAATTAATGGCAGCTGAATGTATCATAATTTATCTCTAAGTTATGGCTAAGCATAAGATTTACAGTGCCAAAAATGCAGAGAGATTTTCCAGATATTTCCTACCAGTGAGAGAAATACCTGTAATGCCTGATGGTGGAGTTAGCTTACACCACTCCAGCACCCACAGCCCTGCTCAGGTTGGGAGGCAGGTGCTGGAGACACGGGTTTACGATACACCAGTCAACATATAGATCAGAATACACTTTCACTGCTGAATCACCTGCTTCTTCTCCACAGTTTTTAGCTCATATTCCTTGATGAATAGATAGGTGAAGGATTAATATGCGAAATAAAGTGATGCTATTTACTTCTGTGTGTAAAAGACGAAAGAGTGAAATGGCAAAACATTGCACAAACATTTTAATGCCAGTGCAAACAGACAAGGTTGATATAATGCAAAACCAACACATACTATAACACAGATGTATGAAGAATAGACCTGTTATACATGCAAAGAATAAAACTGACAGTAAGAGAAAGTCTTTGCAACTGTGAACTTCCAGGCTAACTGAAAGGATAGGATCCATACTCATATTGACACGTGAGCAGCTGAGTCATGCACAGTTTGAGAGGGGTATCCTAAAAAAGGGCAGTCAGTCTGCAGCAGGCTGGGCTAAACCTTGGGGACAAATCTGTCGGCTGAAAGAGTGGAGCAGTTTTTACTGAAGAAGAAAGCTATGGCAAGTGATCCAGGTTTGAAAAATGTCAGCAAGAATTAGTGTTCAGAAGACCTCACTGCATCATTTCATCAGCTCTCTTGTTAAAGCCCAATATCTTCTTTACACCCACCAACCTTTTTCACTGAACCTAATGACTTTATAGGTTGCCCTAAACTCTCACCAATTTTCAGGAGACTTTGTTTCTTTAGACAAGGAATTTGGAAAATTTTGGAAAAAAAATTTGATCATCCTAGATTATGTTAATGCTTGATCTGAAGCTGAAAGTTCAACCATCTCACATGAAACACAACTGTCTAAATCAAGAGACACATCTCACCCTGAGTGGCTGTCTAAAATAGGTCAGATGAATCACCCTCTGGAGAAAGGAGTACAGAATGCCTGCAGAGGCTAAATAATTAGGGCTTATGGCTTTTAAAGTTAATGAGATGAATCCTGTGCTGGAGAACTGTAGTTTACAGTGTACTATGTAAAAGGCCATGCATTGAAGGGTATGTACAAAGCTGAGAATTTTAAATGTTCCTTCACCATCCTGTCAGAATCAGCTGAAAACCCTGCTGGGGTGGGGTTGAAGCAGCACGTGGGGATGTACTTCAAGGCTATGCCACAATGTGTATGCACAATAAAGCAGAGTTAAGATTGTTCAGGAAATTTTAAGTTTTAATTGATATCATGAAGTCATTGGCTTACCTTGGATTTCCCCCAGTACAGCTCAGACTGTAGAAGAACTTAAATTATCTTTTAATGAACTCCATCGTAGCTGGTGACCCATGAAATGGTTTGCAGGGTGTCACTAACATCCTCAGAAAAGCTGTTATTTTCACCAGCTTTTCAGGAAGGCACTGTAAAAGAAAAGGTCACCTCAGAGGAACAATTCATTTACAAAACACTTCCTCAAACAATTAATCTACAAAATACTTCTTTCTTTTTGCAAGATTTTGCACACTGAATCATATAATTAAAATAAAATTGTCTCTGATTTCCCTCTTCCCACCCTTCAGTTCCAGGTAGAAAGCTCTCCCTAAATTGCAGATGAAGTTGTCCCCACAGGTGGTAATCTTCTGGAAGTGACAACTAGCCCCAGCTGTTGAAGCATTGTGAGGATTGAATGTACAGATGAAGAGTTACTTCACATGATGAAACTCAGATCAGTAGTCCAAATACAGGATTACTTCTTGCCCCTTTGTTTTGAGAACTGCTTCACTTATTACCACATGGCCTTAAGCACTAGTGGGATTTTCCCCTCAGGGGCATCAGTTTCATAGATCATTTGCAGGATTGATAGTTTTTGTAAGCTCTAAGCAGTGGTGAAGCCTGAAGAGGTTAGTGGTGGTGTAACTGCATGGTAAAGATCCACAAACATTAAGGAAAAACGTTACACGGAAAAAACAGTCTGTAATTAAGTCTTCGTTTCCAGATAGAAAGGAAAGAAACCAAAATCTGGTGTTTCCCTCTTGCAAGTTCCTTTTGTGAGCCTCTAATTTCTGTCTTCTCTGACTTACAGCACGAAGACGAAATTATTTTCGGGGAACATGAAAATCCTTCATACAAGTAAAATTCTTAGAAACGTTTACAAATACTACATATGTCTATTCATCTTGGTGTTTCTTTGATATGCAACACTATGTTATTCACCGTGTTTGTAATAAAATAATATTGGAGGATAATGTGTTTAGAAAATTAGTGCAAAGGTGGACTGCATAGCACATATAGAAAACACTTTTTTTTCCCCCATATCATCCCAATTCTTAACAGGACCTTAAGGGTCTATGGTCAAGGAAAATAGTGACCCAAGAGCATAATAAGATTACTTTTGCTCATTTTTTCATGGAAAAAAAAAGAAATATGTCCACTGAAGTCTCAGCCCTGGGAGCTTATTGCTAGCCAGAGCTGAGCTTTTTGCAAAGGCCAATGTATTTTAAATAAATTACAATTACATAACACCAAAGTTTTGACACAGAGCAAATTTGTTTAGGTAAAACAGCACTTTGATAGCAATTTCTGTGTGAAAGAAGAGCATACAGTATGCACATATGTATACTCTTTCAGAATAAAAAGCTTAATTAACAGGCATTATCCAGCATGCCCTGAGAGCAGCTGGCTCTTTGGGGCCAGCTACCTGCTGCCATCCCTGGATTGTCCTCACAGATAGCAGTCAATCCTTTTCAATCCTTTACAATCCAGTAGGCCTTGAGGGCAAATGGGAATCTGGGCTGTGGTGGAGGACACAAGGATGGAAGGGGAGGCCGTGCTGCTGCGCAGGGATGCTCAGCGCCAAGAGCCGTGTGGGATGTGCGTTAGAGGACAAGAGGAGTGTCCTTCTGCAGGGAGAGATGGAGCTAGCAGGGCAGCTGGGAGGTGGTAGGGCTCTGAGTGGGGGGAGATGAAAGGAGGAGAAACTGAACACAAGTATGCACGCCTCCAGGTCTCCAAAGGCTAAAGCTGTTAAACTTTGGAACCACACTAGCTCCAGGAAATAGCTGAACTTCACATCCTATCCTCACAGTCTGCATTTAGCTGCACATTTACTCTAAAGTTTATTTTTAATTTTATGGCCGGTTCACATGCCACTCGTTGGCCTATGCTCCTGGCCCTGCCGTATTACTTGACAGTTTCAAAGAATACTTTTCTTTTTCTTTCTGGTAATACAATGCTAAATGACATTCACAAACTTGCACATTCTCCAACTTTCCTTAAGTGTTTATGGCAATTTTTTTCACATTTCTCTAGTAACTTTATTTCAGGAATACACAAGAAGACAATGTAAGGAAGGTGGTTAAGAAGCTAATTAAAGTTATAAATTACAACAACTCAGAAATTTGTTTCTTTATTAACAAGATTAAGAGCTTTAAATCATAATGACTCCAGGAATAGAAACCCTTGACTAATTCTTAGCACTTCCTAAAACTGGGAACCTCAACTGACACATCTGAATCCTGCACAGAGTGGGATCTGGTCTGAGGAGGCCAGCACTGATTCTTTATCATCTTCCCCTGTAGAGGCAGAGGGAGGAAGAGAATGGGGAAGAATGTGTCCAAGATCTCCAGCCTCTTAGCATTGCACTGCAGAAGGAAGATGAGGAGCAAAGGGAGTCCCATCAGAGGATGTTCCCTTAGGTTTTCCTGACCCATTATGGGCCTAGAGGAGAAAATCCATCATCCAAGGGAACATCTGTAGCAGATGGATTTTCCCCACAAACACCAGAAGAATCTGAAAACCCACAGTAGCTGCAATGATGGCAGTTTTGACAATAATATTCATCTTGGCTGAGGTCAGGAACACACTTCTCTGAATGTGGAACATTCACAGGGAGTTAGTCACATAAACCCAGACAGCAAAGCCAGCCTCAGCAAGGAAGATTTTACTGTGTATCAGGGTTGGGGCTGCAGTGAGCTCATAGCACATTGAAAAGAAAATGTCCTTAGAGCATCTCAGATAGCACTCACACATTGCCCAAAGCCTTCATACAGTTGTCAGAGGCTTTTTTTTTAAACTGTGCTTTGTTTGCAGTAACACTTTTAAATTGTTAAGTCCCATTTCCATTGTGCAGAAAATTTTATGATATTTGGATGGGTTTCAGAGGCAATTTTCAAAGAAATGTCCCAGTTCAACTCCTTAAAGAATTCTGTATTACGTGTACAGGGAACTCATGCATTCACCTCTGCTGTTACTGTTAACACGTCTCACCAAACTTCTGCAAACAGTGCCCTTGTTTGTGTGAAATCAGCAGTGACAATTTCTGCTGGGTTTTGTTATGTTCCTAAGTACGTAGTAGAAACCTGGCAGACACTGGGAAAAAAATGAAGGTTTAACTGGCACCACAATGGTGTTAAAATGGGGATTAGTATTAGCATGTGCTTTGAATTCAGTGTAATAGAAGTAAAACCAGACGCGTTTTGTTTGGCATCTATTTCATGTCCCAGTGAAACTGGCATACCACCATTTGATCAGGCACGAAGCCATCCCAACAGATGGTCCCCAGCAGCAGCAGCCAAAAGACCATGTATGAACATCAAATGTGTTTGAGAAGGGCAGGACTCCAGGCTGCCAATGTCAAAATTGCTTTCCATTCCCAGCTTCCGTGCCGATGGCTAGCGGTGCTACGCAGTCCCCCTGCTGCACTGGGGACAAAACCAGCATCATGGGGAGGATTTGTGGTCAGGAGCACTGTCAGACCTTTTGTGTCCACTTTCATCTGGCCTCTTGCAGTAGGCCTTCATCATGTCAGTTAAAAATGCTCCTGGACACACCATTTGTGTTTAAACAAAAAAAAATGGAGAAAGAACAGACTTCTGCTGCATGATAGTCTCATGGCCTGTGTAGGCATAAGGGCACCAAGAGTGCTCACAGAATGGCTGCACCTAGGAGGCAGAGACGTATTTCTTTCAGGGCCAAATGCAACGAGCACAGACAAGCACTTTCTGTGCCAGTGCCAGCCACTACACATTGTAAGGAGAAATTTTTTTTCAGTTCGCAATTAGACGGCTGCTGAGCAAATCTGCTGCTCGTGTTCCTGGGCTGTAGGTTGTGAGTTTGGTTTGCAGAGGTTTAGTTAATCCACTATACGTCTCAATGAGCCCCAGCTCTTCCCCGCCCCAGTCATCACATCTTCATGTACAGCAGTGCCATTGAGGCCCTGTTGAGCCCTCTGCTTTCTTGTGTTGTACCTGGGCAGGGATGTGCCTTCATTCCCAAGAAAGACTGGAGCACTGAGATTACAGCCAAAATCTCTGATTTTCCCACCCTTTTCTAATCTTACTCCAAAACAGAAGGTGTTTATACCGCCAGACCAAGCACTCCCCATCTATCACATGGCAGGAGAAAGGAGGCAAGTGAGTCTAAAATATTGGAAGAATGCCTGTAACAGCAGTTGGGCATGCTGCCCCCTGTGCCCATGAGTGCCCAGCCTTGCCTGGGCACAGCCAGGAGCATGGAGCAAGAGTGGTGGCAGGAGCTGCCTCTATGCAGCTCCTTGTGGTCATATCTCTTGCTGGTGCTCTGTGCAAAGACAGGAGCACACTGAGGCCACCAGGCTCTAAGGCTTGATCCCCACATCACACAAGGGATCACTGGCTGTGAAGAGGGTTTGTCACCTCTTCTGCTTCATCTTCTACAAGATTTTCCACCCTAAGGGAGATTTTAGCCTTCTGAATTACAAGAGTATCCTAAAGTTCCTTTGGAGTTCACAGCGCTGAGGATCAGCCTCTTTTTACTCAGGTTCATGGCTTAATTGCCGTCCATTGCATATCATGGATGTGTCCATCAGGGAGCTTCCTGGAGCTTAACAAGCCAGACATGTAAGCTTCACAAGCATGCAAACATAGACATATGTATTCCAAATAACTTCTCTCATTGCTGAAGCGCAGCCATCCCGCCATGAATTGTGGCAATTTTTCAACAATGTGCAGCTGCATTACCAAACCGTGCAGGATAGGAAGCAAAGGATACCTCATTTCAAGGAAACCCGGGAGGAATCTGAGGTTGGCTCCATAGAATTAATCCCACGTGAATTTGTCTCCTGACCAGGTTAAATAGTTGGCAAGTGGAAAGGAAAGGAGAACATTTTTGATTAATACTGGGGCTTTAATTTGCTTATATTTGAACCCTTTTTTGTGTATGAACCTTGAAAATAGCTTGTGATTCAACATCAAATGCTTTTGTACAATTGTCCTGCCAAGTGAAACTTGTTTGAGCTTCACTGATGTTCCAATACCAACAGTTGATACAATCTGGCTAAACCTTAAATTTCCATTTGTTACGTTCCTTGAATGTTTCCAATACTAAATAAAGTGTCAAAAATGAAATGGATCTATGACTATGTTGGAGTGCAGAAAGAGGGGTTACATGCACTGATTTGTATACTCATTGAATACCAGAAGGTCTTGAATCTGGCTAGGGTGCCAGAGATGGTGCCAAACTAACTCCAAACAGCTTTTTCAATGGCATCTCCCCTCGTAAGGCCTCAGGTAGACCAGGTCTAGAAAATGCTGACACGGTCAACATGATGGCACTTCCAAGCAAAGACTTTCAGCACCACCTAATGAGTTACATATTTTTTTCCTGGCAACACCTGCAGGTCTGTGGGAATTCCTCTATCGCAGACAGAGCAAGCCTAGAGTCTGGGGCAAAAGAGACGCAAAATATTAATACCTTTGCCTGCACCTTCTGAATGAAAGCTCATCTAGGAATAAGTCAGAAACAGTTCACTTGCAGTGATTTTAGTTTTGCTCAGGTTTGTTCGACTTTACAGGTACTTTATGTTTTCTACAGGTTTGGTTCTGGGTTTGCATCAAGCAGCAGATTCTTTGTGGGTCTGACATAAAGCCCTGCTTATCACACTAGCAAATTTTCAAATAATCTTTTTTACCCATTTAAAGCTTATGCTGGAAAACAGGAAGGAGGCATTTCACGGTTTTATCTTTCTCTTGGTGTTGGTGATACGTGGACACTTCCATATAAACTCTTAAAAGGACTGAAGCAATGAAGTTTCCAGTGGTATTTTTGCCACTTCATCTCTTGAGGGATTTTTTTTTCCTCCTGTGAAACTTTGCAACATTTTTGAGTGAGATGTGTGCCATCATCGTGATTCAGGACTGCGATGCACAGCAGCAATTTCAGCTTAGATCTTTAACTGGGTTCTTAGCAGTTCAGTTCAAATACTTACTGGGCATATGCATGGCTTTCCCTTTTAAATTCTTCTTCCAGTGAGCAGAAGGGTGCTTTGCTTCCCCGAGCGTCCTCGTCCAGAGGTTTTGGTAACAGGGAGAGTTGCTGGGAGAGTTCGAGCTTTCCAGAACTGTGCTGCCATCTCCCGATCAAACGTGAGGCTTTCCCTAATGAAAACCTACTGGGACAAAGGCTAGCAACATTTTCCCTTCTCTTTCCAGAAAGCACAGTAGAATCATGGAATCATTTAGGTTGGAAAAGACTTCTAAGATCATTGAGTCCAGCTCCGAACACAGCACCACCGGCTTCACCACTAAACCACTAAACTTGTTCTATTGCTTGTTACCTGGGAGAAGAGACCAACACCTACCTTGCTACAACCTCACTTCAGAGAGTTGTAGAGAGACATAAGGTCACCCCAAGTCTTCTTTTCTCCAAGGTAGAGAACCTCAGCTTCCTCAGCCACTCTGTGTAGGACTTGTGCTCTGCGAGGAACCCCATCCCTTTCCTCACACCTTCTCTGTCTGCCATGAGTGCCTTCTCTGTCTGCCATGAGTGCTTGTGCAGAGGACACCCACGGGTAGTGGCACTGAGGCTGGGTTCAGAGGAGGACCAGAGCTGCTGGGAGCTGCTTTTGCTAAGGGTTCTCCCCAGTCCGCCTGGCAGGCAGAGGAAAGGCTGGGCAAAGGCTTATTCTTTGAGCAGATGAAGATGAGTAACATTTTCTGAATGTTAGGTTTTGGGAAATTCAACCTCGATTTTTAGGAAAGTTTTTTTTGTTTTTGTTTTGTTGGTTTTTTTTTTAATGTCCTATACTACCTTTTCTGATGCACTCTCTATTTGCCCACATCCATGACAAAACTCCGAGACTTACAAGTCTCTGCCTGGTCTCTTCTCCTCTCCCCACCAGTATTGAGACTTGAATCGTTCTCTTTTCCCTGAGGCTGCATGAGGCTGCGCCAGCCTCCTTCCTCCCTGCCACTTGTGCTCCTCTTTTCCTTCCTGTGGGGTGACTGCCTTGCTGCGTCCCTTTTAACCATGAGGCCAAGGGCACTTTTGGTGTTTCCCCTGCAGCACAAACACTGGGTGGTCCCTTCGGGAAGACGGCAGGGGCCGGCACCCGGGGGCAATTGACGCTCCCCGGCAAGCGGGGCACTTTTCTCATCACGGGTTTAGAAACAGTGCTGCCAGCCGTGAGCCGCACTCCGAACCTCCTCAAGAATGACGGCCTTGCGCGCTCCGCGCCCCTCCTGCACCGCGCCCACTCCGCGCCGTGCCTGCCCCGTGCGCACCGCCCCAGCACCGCATCCAGCCCCTCGCCCATCTCTCACTGCACACCGCATCCCGCACCACGCCCCACGCTGTGCTCTGCACCGCGCCCGCCCCGCTCCAGGCTCCGCACCGCATCCCGCCCCAAGCAGGCACCTCGCCTGCCCCGCACTGGGGACCGCGCCCCGCACCGTGCGCACATCGCACTCGCCCCGCGCTCCGCACCGGGCCCGCGCTGCCCCA